>JAOXJP010032400.1:0-16763 GCA_025762735.1 Platanus orientalis | reverse complement strand
GACCTGGGTGGAGGTAGTAAAGAGGGACATGGCAGCTTGTAATTTAACAACAGATAAGGCCCTAAATAGAGCGGAATAGCAGAATAGGATTCGTGTAGCTGACCCCAAATAGTTGGGATAAGGCTGTTTGTTGTGTTGGTCTTAGCTGATTGAAAGATTCTCTATTTTTTTTTAAAGATGAGGTTTATCCATGAGTTATACTTAAATTACTGATGCTTTCTCTGCCCCTAGTGGTGTTACTATTAGCATATGCACTACGCCAGGAGACATGTAAGTCATCAGCATAGGGTGTAACTGCTAAAAAAACCTTGCAAAAAATATTGCAAAAATCTGATCATGCAAAAGTTGTAAATTGATGTAAACCGATATGATGATCTTATCATTTGTCTTTATTTCTGGCTTTATTGTCTTTTGTTTGTTTCTTTCTTTTCTTAATAGAAATTTTCTTTTCTTAATGACTTTTCCCAATGATTATTTGTTGAAATATGTATGACAAATTTATTGGATTTTTATTGCTAAAAGCCATGCCTTTTTGTTTATTTATCAATTGTGATACATAATCTTATGAGACAATTGTATCGTTTGCCCCTGTATTTGGACAAAGATTTTTTCATGGAATTCTCATAAGTTTTAATGCGAATTATAACTTCCGTCCTTGGTTTGACAATAGTTATAATAAACAAAATTCCCATAGTTTATGGAGTTGATTATATCATTTGTCCCTATTTTGGACAAAGGTTACAAGCACCATATCTCTTATAAACTATGAAATAAACTGCATCTTTTGCCCCCATCCTGGACAAAAGTTACGAATGAAGAGACTCACAGAGAGATTTTTGGAAGCTCTCTCTAGAAAAGTTGTGGGACCTTTGTGGGCCAGTGTTATATACCATTTATGAATTCCTTTGAGGGTTTATATCATAAATTGACGGGGTATGTAGGCTATGGATTGATTTGCAATGTTTTCCTCATCTAAAATGAGCAACATTACATTCTTGTACCCTTCTGGACAAAGTTTTCAAACTAGAGGACTCAAGGAGAGATTTTGGTTAACTTTCTCTAAAAAGCCATGGTACATTCTTGAATTTGCAATGGTGTCTACGAGAGATGTTGTTATGCTCAGAAAGCTGTGGATGGTCTAGAACAACCGGGTGCTGTGAGGGAAATTTTCTAGTCTTAGATGAACATAAGAGCTTGTGCTATGGACTTGAAAATTACACAAACTTATGGAATGAATTACGTTACTTGCTAATATGATCGGCAAGTATCACAGTTCTACCATTCCTTACAATGCCCCATCGTGACAAGCTGTAAGTAGCAGGCTAAATAGGGTTTAGATAGGAGTTTTTAAGGATTTCTCTAAAAACCATGGAGATTTCAAGAAATCAATGCTACATATTCCGTTTATGAATTCCTCTGACGGTTTACATCATGCAAGAAATAAATAAGCTATGGGATGAATGACATTTCTCACACCCGAAGAGCAGATGCCGACTTGCCTTCTTGTAAGATCACAACCAACGTGAAGTTATTAAACCTGAGTGGCATGATTAAGGCTTGTTGGGAGGAATTTTTAAGCTTCTTCGAAGGCTGTGGAGATCCCGAAAGATCAATGCTAAATACTATGTCATGATTACCTCAAAGGATCATTTCATGGACAATAGATAGACTATGGTATGATGTTTTGACACCTGACTACACCCGAATAGCCAGAATGTCAGAAAGATTGCCTTTCTTGTAACATCATCATAAACATGATGTTAGTGAACCTGAACTGTAGACAGGGCTTCAACGAAGAGAAAAGTTTCTTAAGCTTGCTCCAAAATCTATGGTGGTCCTGAATGATCGGTGCTAAATATTATGTCATGAATACTTCTAAGGGATTACATCATGGATAAGAGATATACTATGGTATGATGTGATATTGCTCACGCCTAAAGCGCAACATCGATTTGGCTTTCTGCAACCTCACATTGACGTGAAATTACTGAATCTGAACGACTGATAGGGCTTATTAGGAGAAACTTTTTAAGCCTGCTTCGAAGGCTATGGTGATCCTGAAAGATCAGTGTAAATATTATGTCATGAATACCTGTAAGGGACTACATCATTGATAATAAATAGGCTATGGTATGATGTGATATTGCTCACGCCCGAAGAGCAACATTGATTTTTCTTTTTGTAACATCACATTGATATGTAGTTACTGGACTTGAATGGCTGGCAGGGCTTGTTGGGAGAAAATTTTTAAGCCTGCTTTGAAGGCTATGGTAATCCTGAAAGATCAGTGCTAAATATTATGTCATGTACCTCTAAGGGATTACATCATCAATAATAGATAGGCCATGGTATGATGTAATATTTCTCACAAACGAAGAGCAACATCAATAGACTTTGACAATGGTTAGTCTATTAGCCTAAGACTTTCCTGGTCTGGATTGGCCAAATGGTTTGATTTGAGTTTTGTTTTTGACAAGAATTTTTTGGGGCTTGGATTGGCCCAAGGATTTTTGTGGTGGCCTAGGTCAGCCACAATTTGCTTAGAATATGGCCTTCAAGATAGCCAAATGAATTTTTGTGTTTATTAGTATTTTTTGAGAGTGACCTTCAAGATGGCCAAATTTTTTTTGAAAGCGGCCTTCCACATGCCCTCAACATTTATTTTGTAAGTGACCTTCAAAATGGCCTCATGATTTTTTAAGGGGGCCTTTTAAATATGGTCTGATCGTTTGTTTAAAAGTGGCCTTCAAAATGGTCTTCAAAATGGTCTCAAAGACTATTTTGAATGCGGCCTTCAATATGACCTGATGGTTGGTTTGAAAGAGGCCTTCGAAATGTCCTCAAAGACTAATTTGAATGCGACCTTCATGGCCTGATGGTTGGTTTGACATCGGCCTTTAAAATGGCCTCAAAAACTATTTTGAATGCAGCCTTCAACATGGCCTGGCAATTGGTTAGAAAATGGCCTTCAAAATGACCTCAAAGAATATTTTGAATGCAACCTTCAATATGGCTTGACGGTTGGTTTGAAAGTAGCCTTGAAAATGGCCTCAAAGACTATTTTGAATGCAGCCTTCAATATGGCCTGATGGTTGGTTTGAAAGTAGCTTTGAAAATGGCCTCAAAGACTATTTTGAATGCAACCTTCAATATGGCCTGATGGTTCATTTGAAAGCGGCCTTCAAAATGGCTTTAAAGACTATTTTGAATGCAACCTTCAATATGGTCTCCTCTATTTTTGTTTCATTTTGTTGTTATTTTTTTGTGGCCCTCAAAAAGGCCATTGATTGAATTGGTTTGCAATATCTATGATTATGAATCTTTGGACCAGGTTGGCCTAATTAGTTTTGAATAAAGCACATATCTTGATACTTTATTGATAGAGTACGACCAAATTAGTTGATTGATGATCTAAACTATGACATCTGAGTTGTTTATGCTTGTTGCCCGCATATCAGGGATCTTCATTTTGAAATCCCTATGAATGGTTTGATCAAGTCCCTAAGGACTTCCGGACAGGGATAATGTCTTGTATGTTTAATCCAAAAAATGAATTGAATATTGTCTGCATATGTCATAAAGAAAGGTTTTTTTTTTATAAGTGATGAAGATTGGAAGCGATCTTGGAAAAATACGACGAATTTTCCTTAGCCTTTTGTTATATTTGAATGTTTAAAAGACGGGTAACTTAGAATGCCATTTATGGTTTTCACTCCAAGTTTGAACTTTATTTGCTTCATTTTTTGCTCCTGTTAGTAGGAATACTAACAAGCCTAGGTTAGAACACCATTTTTGGTTTTTGCTTTAAGCTTTGAATTTTTTTTTATCCCTATTTATATGAATAGGTCTGGGTCTAGGGTATCTAGATTGGGTGATTTATACTTTATCAAAATCTGATCAAATTCCTAATTTCTATACTTTGATTTGTGCTCAAAACTTCTTAAAATGTTGAGGGATCTGAACAATTTTACAAGGCACAATTCTGAAGGGATATTTTGGGGTTTCCCTATGGAGTTCACATATTGTTGGACAAAATCATGGTACTATACAAAATTTTGTGTTTTTTTAAAAGAAAATTATGGTTCTGTACATGAATACCATTTCTGGAATAAGATTATGGTTCTCTACAAAATCTCTTGTTCATTGATTGAGACCAAGAAATTTTCCTTTTTCAAAGAGAAGATCATACCAAGTTGGAAGAAAATCATGGTTCTTTTTTCTTTTTGCTTGAACCATTATTTTCTTCCAACAAGAATGACAATTTGAGGGGAGTTTAACATGAGAATAGATGTCTCAGCATAAATTAGTCAAATGCCTTTTTACTCTGAGATTTTCTCAGCATAAGTCAGATTACACAAATCATGCGAAATATCTCTTCACTTGATCTAAATTGATAAATCTAAGGAAATCCTCACCATCTATGTTTCCGCCAAATAATTTTTTGTTTGACAATGAAAGGCCCTTCATAATTTGGTTAGGGCTGTCCTCAGGGTGCTTATTCATGTGGGAGGACCTTTTTGAGGATAAGGTCGCATTCTTCTATATCTCTGGGCCTAACCCTTTTTATTGAAAGGGGTTTCCGTATGCTTTTGGTAGGCCTGTCCATTGCTGATTGCTTGTAGTCTCTTTTT
Source organism: Platanus orientalis (assembly GCA_025762735.1). Lineage (NCBI taxonomy): Eukaryota > Viridiplantae > Streptophyta > Magnoliopsida > Proteales > Platanaceae > Platanus > Platanus orientalis. The sequence goes on along the minus strand of JAOXJP010032400.1, from coordinate 12,132 downwards.
GTCAATGAGGTTTAACTAATCATGACAAGTTTGTGCCCATTCTAACTCCGGAACTTGTGCTTCAACCAAGATTCTGAGACTAGAAATTTCTGCTTCAATAAATGAGACGGCTTCTAATCCATAGACCAAAGAGTACAGAGTAGTGCTAATGGAAGTGTGGATGGATTTCCGATAGGCCAATAATGCATATGGAAGTTTTTCATGCCAATTGGAATGATTTGAAGTCATATTTTGAAGATTTTTTTTGAGATTCTTATTAGCTGCTTCTACTGCCCCATTCATCTGTAGTCTATTAGGAGATGACCGATGATGTTGAATCTTAAATTTTTGGCAAAGTAACTAGAGGTCTATCCCCGCAAAATTTGTAGCATTGTTCGTGATGATTTTGCTAGGGATACCGTACCGACAAATGATGTCCTTGCTTATGAACCTTGTTATATTCTTCATTGTGATTGTAGACAAGGATGTGGCTTCCGACCATTTTGTGAAGTAGTCGATAGCCACTATGATGTACTGGTGTCCATTAGTTGCCTTTCAGGGCATGGGCCCCACTACATCGATACCGTGCATGGAGAATAGCCAAGGTGTAGTCAAGTTTTATAACTCTGAAGACGATGCTTTGATGAGATTGGCATAAGACCAACAAGTGTGGCACCTTTTCACATGACTACAACAATCGGCTTCCATAGTTGACTAGTAATAACCTAAACAAAGAATCTTCTTGACTAGAATGAGCTCATTCATGTGGAGGCCACATTCTCCACCATGGATATCTTCAATAATAGTTTATGCTTTAGACTCGTCTATGCACCTTAGCAAGACATGATGTGGGGATTTCTTGTATAAGGAACCTCTGTGCAAGACAAAGTGTGTGGCAAATCTTTGCAAAGTACGTTGATCATTTCTGGAGGCCATAAAGGGGAATGTTTGATATTCAAGGTATTTCTTGATATTGAAGAACCAAGACTGTCTATTTGGATCTACTACTATAATCTGGAGACAGTGGGCCGGCTTTAATCTCTACTTAACTTCAATGGGTCTCATCAAAGAATCACGAGACATGTTAATCATAGAAGTGTGGCTTTTGTATCTACAAACTGATTTTTGTTCCAGGCCACCAAACTAAAGCTTAGGTATTCAAAATTTTTGGATAAAGCTTGAAGGCAATCATGGTAATCTAAGAACTTCTCGTCTCTGATAGACCATTCTCTAGTGGCTTGAAAGATGACTAGGGCCAAGTCACTGAAAACTTCAAGCTTTGTGATGCCCAAGTCAATAGCAGCTTTCAAGCCAACAATGTAAGCTTCATATTCTACAATGTTGTTGGTACACAGATGGCATAGATGGATGACAATAGGAATGAGGGCATTTATAGGAGATATGAGTACCGCTTCAACATCGTTTCCTCTCTGATTAACTGCCCCATCAAACACATCTTCCATCGTATTAGCTTGGTTTGTTCTACCTCAATGTACAATATTTGTTCATCTAAAAAATCAAGACTAGAGGACAGGGGTTCATTAACTGGGCTGTCGACTAGAAAATCTATAATGGCTTGTCCCTTGATTGTTTTTTATGGAATGAAAGATATGTCGAACTCAGATGGCATCATAAGATATCGGGCTGTCCTTCTTATTGTGGTTAGTTTCTCGAAAAGATTTTTTTTTCGATGAATAATATATTTTTTTCTGTATTAAGTAAGAAAGGTATTACAATCTAGAAAATTTACATTGAGAAACATCATTTCTAATCTTTTCCTTTAGCTTAAGAGGAAAATCACTTGGAAGTAGAAGCTTTTCTACATTTGATGTTGCCCAAGATGCCAAGAAATCTACTGGTTGATTTACTTCAAGCCACACATGAAGTATGTTGTAGTCTTGAAAGGAGTTTAAAATAGTTCGAATATTGTTACCACACTTAACACTCTCCATAGACAATGGAAAGTTTCTTTGATAACTTCCACTACTATTCAAGAATCCATGTGAATTGTGATAGTCGCAATGTTTCTTTCTTGGGCTAGTATCAGTCCACATAACAAAGCATATAGTTCAACCTACAACACATAATTGTTGGTTGCTTCCCCATTGTCATCCCTCAGCAAACACCCATATGGGATTCATTCTAGAAATTAGAAAAACTTTATATGATAGGAAGTAATGTCACAATCTCGTTGTTGCATATACCAAAACAAGACATGTTTTCTCAAGAGGAGTGTATTGAAGTTTTATATTAGAGGGAAGGCGAATAGGATCAATTGCAATCTCTTTTAACTTTCTCAATTTTCTTTAACCTACTTTACTTTTCTTGTTATTATATTTACCAATTAATATATGTAGGATTGAATGATTAACTTATCCTTTTGAATACAGTTTAATTAATGCTTAATGCAATTAACACACTAGGATTGTCATAGGTACAATGATCACAATAAGCACAAAATGAAGAGATCACAAACAACCACAAGACACAATATTTATAGTGGTTTGGCACTAAGGCCTATGTCCACTCCTAAAGCTCAATCTTGAGCTTTTCATAATTTTACTCATATTAAAGTACAGACAATCTAGGTAAAAATTCACACAAAAACCTTTCTACTTGACATGCAAGCACTAACCTACATTCTATGTCTTCAAAAAGTGTAATGCACCTTCCGGTATCTCCAGCGGAAGGGACTTAAACAATAATCAATATGATAAATGCAATGTTACCTCATATAGGTTGATTTTGCAAAGTATGTCAGTTGTGGATGCTCCTACAGTGAGCTGATGTGCCTTTTCTTCCATAAATTTGAGTGCAATAGAGATTGCTCCTTGATGCCTTGTAAATCACCAGTTTCCTCTCAATAGATAACCAAGGTTATCTCTCCTTTAGATATTCAATGTAGGAAGCTTAGAGGAAAATCACATACAGTGATTTTTAGTAGTACAAGGTCATTCATATAATAGGATTCTAGGCCTTTCGGCTTTCAGACTAGTCACACTTCTCAGACAATGATTTTCTTTTTGTATGGATGTCTCTCAATGAACCTAGGGTATTTTTACACTTTTATAGAGTTAAGCCTAGTCTTAGTTTGTAGGATTAAAACTTTTTCTAATGGAAAAGTGGTGGGAATTCTTGAATTAGAATCTCTAAAAGTAATAAAGATTTTTCTGAGATTCATGGGCGTGATCGATCATGAATGTGTGATCGACTAGGCTGTGGAATCACAACTCTCAGGAGTTTTTAATTTGGCTTGAAATCCTATTTGTGATTGATCACGAGATTGGTGATCAATCAGGCCGTGATCGACCACCAATCTTGTGATTGATTAGGGGTCTATTTTCTTGAATTTTTATGTCATCACTTTTTTAATTTGGTTCTTTTTCTCCCAATGTTTTGGGACCAACACAAATGTCCTAAGGTCCATTCTATTTCCCCACACTCCTATCTTAGTGATTTTTATAGTTTCGATGTATTGTGCATGGTGTGGGAATGTCCCAAGATTGCCTTGGTCATGAGCATCACTTGAGCTTTTTCATTTGACTTGTCTTTGATATCCTTGTAAGGGGTCTTCTTCTTAATTCTTGGTCTTGTTCCTCACTTCCTTTGACTTGTCTTTGCCTCAGGTCTATAAGTCTTTAGTCATTCATTGTCTTCTTGCTTGTAGGCATGAGACTCTTAACAAACTTTGATAAAGTACATTATAACTCATTTGTTTTGGTCATGGGATTGATAATTCATTTCTTAACATGTATCTAGTCTCATAATCAATGAACTGCTTGTTCGAGTAGTAGATGCCTTGTTCCCTCTTCCCTGATTTGTCGTGTTGTCCCAGAACACAACCTATGGAGTTACTATATAGTGTGAGATATAAAATCAATGGGCAGTCTGGTTCCAGAAAGACAAGGACTAGCGGGCTCAACAAATAGTTCTTAATTTTCTCAAATGTAGACTGGCAATCATTGTTCCACTCAATAGGAGAATTCTTCCTTAAAAGATTGAAAATAGGCTCACAGATGGGAGTCTACTAGGCAATAAATTTGCTGATATATTGAATATGACCCAAAAAGTTGCTCACCTCCTTTTCAGTATGTGGGACTGGCATTTTAATGATGGACTTAACCTTAGAAGGATCAACTTCTATACCTCTTTAACTGATGATGAAGCCTAGCAATTTTTTTTGCAAAGCTCCAAAGATGTATTTGCTTGGGTTTAACTTTAATTTGAACTATCTCAGTCTAATAAATAGTTTTTATAGGTGTCCCAAATGATCTTGGTGATCGCAAGATTTGACGATCATGTCATCAACATAGAACTCCATTTCTTTGTGTATCATGTCATGGAAGAGGGCAGTCATGGTCCTTTGATATGTTGCCCCGACATTCTTGAGGCCAAAACGCATGACCCAGTAGCAAAAAATGCTCCAAGGAGTGGTGAAGGTTGTCTTTTCTCTATCCTCAACTACCATTTTGACTTGGTTATACCCAGAGTAGCCATCCATGAAGGATATTATCTCATGACCAGCACTACTATCAATTAAAGAATCAATGTGAGGCAAAGGGAAATCATCTTTGGGACTAGCTTTGTTTAGGTCTTGGTAATCAATACACATACGAACCTTTTTGTCTTTCGTGGGGATGAAGACAATGTTTGCTAACTATTGGGGGTATGAAACGAAAAGTAGGAAATCGGCATCAAGTTATTTTTGGATTTCTTCTTTGAGCTTAAGTGACCATTTAGGTCGAAGACATCTGGGTTTTTGCTTGATGGGGTGCATGGTTAGATCAGTGGGGATTTTGTGAACAACAAGGTCTGTATCAAGACCAGGCATGTCCTCATAGTAGGTCCATGCAAAAATGTCAATGGATTTTTAGAGTAAACATACAAGAGAATGTCTCAGTTCTAAAGTACTGAGGGTCGCAATTTTTATCATTCTGGCAGAAGTTTTGGACCCAAGATTTATTTCTTAAAGGTCATCTACTATGGGAAGGTTTCTATTTTCTTGACATTCAAAAGTGCCAATGACTTCTTGTGGCATCAATTCCTCGTCATTGCAATCATACTCTTCCTGAGTAGTTTTTGAGAAGAAAGAATTTAGTAAAGTGTAAATGAAAAGGGGTATTGTTTCCCCAAAAATGAAAGCAGTTGATATCAGAACTGTTTTCGAGATGCCTACGTACCCGACATTTTTTTTGCATTGGTTAAATGAGTAAAAGAATGGTTAGTTAGGATCAAGCTGTACGTAGTTCTTGGTCTTTAGGGATGACAATTTTGTTTTTTAATTTACATACATCTATATATTTTTGAAAAGTAGTTGAGCCTGAAGTTTCTTCTTAGACTGCCTACATACCTAACTTTTCTTGCATTGGTCGCATGCTAAAAACTTAGGTCAATCAAGATCAAGCCATATGTAGTTCTTATTTACATGGGTAATGAACAAAAGAGAAAAACAAGGATTTTTTGAAAGATGACTAGACCCAAAGTTGTGTCTTTGGTTTCCTACGTACCCTCCTTACATTGGCATTGGTTGAATGCTTTGACATTTGAGTCGGTAGGGATCAAGTCATACGTAGTTCTTATTACAAGGTGAAAAGAAAAACTAAAACAAAATATAGAAAGAGTAACAATTACATGTCATGGCGTTGATCTTCAACAACCAACTTGGTCCAAGCTTGAGTCTTCTTCCATGAGCCTAAGTTGCTCTTCAGTGTCAGTTAGGATTCCATCTTCTTGTTGATTGACCTGTGTGAGGTCGATCTCATTTAAGTCTAACTCTCCATTGGAAATTATTTATTGAAGTGTCTCCCTGATATTGCATGGCAAGGAGAGTAGACTTAGAGAGATCACATTGTCTTCCTTATTTTCTGAGGTGGCTGGAGTAGAACTCTCACCAATCTCAAGGATAGACAGAAAATTGCTGAAAGAAGGAATGTCCTGACATGCACTTGAATGTAGTGGAGGTGGATGGAGTATCTTGACTTGGTCTTGGTCGATTGATGACTCAAAATTCATAGGAGGGGGGATAAACAGAGTAGTTGTGCCACATGAATTTTCTGGGCTAGCTTCTGGTGAGGCCCATAGGGAAATGATATTTTGGGCTTCCTCAGGTTTGGGATCATCTGGATATTTAGGACTCATGGTGGTCTTCTAAGGGACTTTGAAACTGACCCTTTTCTACTTCTTGCCCCATTGTTTCATTTCTAGTTTGAAGCCGAGGCCAATCTGAGAGTGTTTATAGACTGCCTTTACTGGGTTCCTTCTTACTTTGGAGGTGCTTGCCTAACCCCTTATTAGGGTTAAACCTCATCTGGGCCATCATTTTGAATTTTGGGGGGAGGATCTCAGCTTTCTTCTTCTGTTCTGCGACTTCCCCTTCTTTGGTATTGACCCTCTCAAACTGATAAGACATGTAAGTCTTTGGTGTTTAGAGATTTTGTACCTACAACAATCTTTAACTGGTTGTAGTCAGAACATCCTGGTCTATTGGCAAGGTTACCACCTCATCCCCTACAATGAACTTAACTTTTTGATGAAGGGAAGAGGGTACAGCTCCGGCTTGGTGGATCCAGGGTCTCCCTAGTAACATGGTGAATGATGAGGGAATGTCTAACACCTAGAAATGGACATTAAACATTCTTCCCTCCATGATGAGGGGTACGTTGGTCTTGCCTTACCCTTGTCTTACCATGTTGTTAAAGGCCTTGATGTCATATGAATTGGGACAGAGACATTGCATTGGGATCAAGAGTGGTTTTAATGTAGCCATGGTGCATATGTTCAGTGTGGACCCGTCGCCCACCAAAATGAAAGGAATACTTGTGTCTTGATGGCGGGCCAAGACATACAAAGCCCTTTTGTACACATCCCCTTCCAGGATTTCTTCTTCAGTGAAAGTGATCACTCGAGGGATAGCTACTCTTCCTACTACGTTTTTTAGCTTATCGAGAGTTATAGAGGCATCTACAAAGGTTGTTTTGAAGATGTTTAGAAACCTATCCCTGTGGGAGATAGACGTAACCAAAAGCCCTAAGATAGAAATGTTGGGTTAGGTTTTGACTAGCTGTTTCACCAAAATCAAACGGGACTTGCAGATTGCAGTCTCAAATATTTCATTTTCTTTTTTCTCTTCTTCTTCTTTGACCATTTTCTATTCTACTAACTCTTGTTCTATTTCTTTGTGTTGTTCTCTTTTCTTCTCTGACCCCAACCCTACCTTTCCTTTCCCCCAGGTAGAATCCTGACACAGATTTATAATGGCTGGTTCTGTGATCCTACCTGAACAGGTAATGAGACAAATGAGGTTTGCCACCTTGTGTGTTGATAAACCATGGTGAGATTCACCTACCCCCTCTTTATAGTGATGAGGGACCCTGTTATATTCATATAGCTTAGTAGGTACCGAGGGAATGTTCACAATGGAAGGAATGGTTGTTGATGGTGATTGATAAGACCTAGGTGGGGAAAAAGTATATGAAGATGGTGGAAATGGTTCTAGGGGTGGAGAGGGAATGTAGTAAGTTTGGGTATGTGGGGAGTAGTAGGTTAAGGGTTCAGCCATGATGGGGGCTTCTAGCTCATTGTCAGGTGGGAGTAGTGAAAGGGGTTCTTCTTCCGGAGTTCCCTCATTTTGGTGATAAAACTTGTCAGGTTGAATTTCTAAATCCCCACCTCTATAATATTGGTCCCCTTAGATGGTGGATGTGGCGGGAGAGGGTTATGAATGATATTGGAGTTAGGTAGGTTGCTTGTTGGGGGACCAAAAGATACCTTTTCCTCTTCTATGAGGTCTTGGATATTGTGCTTTAAGATGAAGCACCAGTCTATGGGATGACTTGGTACTTAATGAAAGGGGTAGTGTTCAACAGCATCATATCTAAGGGGTAGTGGGTTAGGAGGGGGTCTTAGCTCCAAGAGTTGTAAGAGCCCCTTATTCACAAGATAGTCCATGACATACTTGTACAAATAAGGCAATGGGATGAATCTTCTTCTTTTTCTATCCTCAAATGGGATAGACACGAATCTTGGTTATGGCTTTGACTATGCATCAAGGGGTAGTCGTGCCATGGTTGGAAAATTTATAGTTTGTTAATGGTTGCAACCATTGCTTTGAGCGGGTTATGGAATCTAAATGGCCTACATAGCATTGCTCTCAAGGTGAGTTACTATGAGTTTTCTCGGGACTGTCTGGCTTGTATTAAGGGGAACTGTGGTTGCTTTTGTAACAAGGACTGCCCTGATGGCCAACTAAACATGGGTGGCTTTGTTAATGACCTCAAAAAAATTGCCTGTGGAGGCAGGCAGTGGGAAGCATTAGTTGGTATGTCGAGCCCAAGGTCTTTAAAAAGGTAAAGATCATATCCTCCTCTTATATAGGGTGCTTCAAATTTGAAGTTCTTCGCCTCTATCGGTAGGCGTAGTCTCTGATCCCTTCATTGTCATGGGGGTCCATCCCTCAATCTCTTCTCTGGTGGGTAACATTTCTAGGTTGAACTGAAAGTGATCAATAAAGGCCCTGGTCAAAGTCCTCCGTGTACCTATATCTCTCTTGTCCTAACCTATGAATTACTTGGTTGCGTCCTTTTCCAGGCTTCTTGGAAACATTTGAACTAGAACTCAGTCATCTCGTCCCCATTAGAACATGGCATTACAATACATCCTTAAATGCATTTTGGGACAACCGATGCTATCGTATTTCTCCATGTCAAGCATTTGGAAGTTACTCGGCAAGTTATCCCCTGGGTATAAGTACAAGTCTTCAAAATCCATATTCAGTGGGAACTGTCCTTTCTTCAGAAGTTTAATTTCACTGGCCATTTTAGCCAGTTTGGTCTTGGTTTGGTCAGAATGTGGGGAGACTAAGACTTCCTTCCCCTTCTTGTTCCGATGCTCTAACCTATATTGTTCTTCTAGATTTACAAGGGATTGATGTGGGCCTTAAAGTTTGGTAGTGATACGGTTGGAGGTTGTGGTAAAAATTGGTGATTTTTCCTAAGACCTAGAAAAATTTGAGTTATGAGAATGTCTCAACAAAGACTTGAGGGAAGGATACTAGTTTTATGGAGGGTTTAAGGGGTCTCTGGTTTAGTTGAGGTACTCTAAAATTCTATCCTAGAGGGAGGTGAATGGGATTAGTCGCACTCTTTTTGCTTTACTTAGTTTGTTTTGACTTATTACACCAATTTATTTGGTTCACCAACTAAAATGATTCAATTATCCTTTGAGAATAAGTTAATAACTACTCAATTAAATAACACACAAGGATGATCACAGTTGCAATGATTATAATGAACACAAAGCAAACATATCACACACAACCAGAAGATAGGAATTTATAGTGGTTTGGCACTAAGACCTACGTCACTCCTAAAGCTCAATTCAGAGCTTCCCGTAATTTTATTCAGATTGAAGTACAGACAATCTAGGTAAAATTCACACAAAACCCTTTCTACTTGTTAAGCAAGCTTTACCTACACTTTATGTCTCTGAAGAGTGCAATACTCATTCTGGTGTCTCCGGTGCAAGGGACTTAACCTACACTCTATGTCTCTGAAGAGTGCAATACTCCTTCTGGTGTCTCCGAAGGAAGGGACTTAAATAATGAATGATTGAATAAATACAGATTTACCTCATATAGGTTGATATTGCAAGATGTAGCAGTTGTAGATGCTCCTTCTTATGAGCTGATGTGCCTTTTCTTCCACAGTTTGAAACGTTGCAGAGATTACTTTTGATGCCTTGTGATTCTCCGGTTTCCTTTCAATGGATAACCAATATTATTCTCCCTTTTGATATTTGATGTAGAAAGCTTAGAGGGAGATCATATATAATGATTTTCAGCAACACAAGATCATTCAACAATGGAGCCCTAGGCTTTCCGGCTTTTAGACCAGTCGCACTTCTCCTTTCATAAAGTTAAGCCTAGCCTTAGTTCGTAGGATTAGAACAGTTTCTAATGGACAAGTATTGGAAAATCTCGGATTGGAATCTCCAAATTTGGATATGATTTTTATGAGATTCATGGTTGTGATCGATCACATTTTTTTTGTGATCGATCATGAAAGTGTGATCAATCAGGCTTAAGGATCACAACTCTCTGAAAATCTAAATTGTCCTAAAATTTCACTTGTGATTGATTATGAAAAAAGTGTGATCGATCAGCTGTGATCAATCAGGGGTCTAATTTGTTGAATTTTTCTGTCATCCTCTTTTTGGTTTGGTTCTTTCTCTCCCAATGTCTTTGAGGACCAACACCAATGCATTAAGACCCTTTTTACTACATCACACTCTATTTTAGGTTTACTTCCAATTACTTTAGTGCATTGTGCAAAGTGTGGGTATTTTCCGAGGTTGTGTTTGTCATGAGCATCCCTTCAAATTTACTTTGTCAGTCTTCAACTTTGGCATTTTTGAAATGAGTCTTGATTTTGAGTCATGGTCGTGTTCTTCATTTTCTTGACTTATCATTTGTCTTGATCTTGTAGGTATTTTAGTCCCTCTTTGTCTTCTTTCTTTTAAGCTTGGAACATTATCTTGGACTTGACATATTACAATACAACTCGCCTATTTTGACCATAGGATTGACAATACATATTCTTAACATTCTCCCCCTTTGTCAATTACATAGCAAAACCTTTTTATAATCCTTTTACATATATGACCAAACTTTACAAGATAAGACCAACCACATACTAGACAGACCAACCATACAGACTCATGTACATAGCTAAAAACTAAGCTACCTTTGAGTGTCAATTAGCATTATTCTCATTTCACTTTGAACACTTGAAAACCTGCACACATCTATATACACATACCTTCTTCTTCAAGTATGGTGAGTTCTAATAATGACAAGTGTAAAGATGCAAGATGTGTGACTATTTAAACATGAAATTGGTAGTTTGTTAGTTATGCTCAATGCTCAATGCAACCCTCAACCACAATAATCATCCTCAACTCACAATTTCTTTCTCCCCCTATATGTTATCTCTCCCCATAATCTCCCCCTATATATGTGTTATCTCTCCCCCTTCTTGCCATGCAATTGCAAAGTGAAAACAACATAAAGATATTCAATTAGCAACCCCAAAAGACCAGATAGTATTGATCCACAAAAGATTCACAGAGAGATACAATACATATCAACCAAAACTTGAGATCCAAACTCTCAAAGTACTAGTGAAAAAAGTAAAACATAGCTGGTCCACAAAGAAATAAAGAGTAGTCCAGAGAACCAATAAAATATCAACCATCAGATTCTTCGTCTTCTCTATCTACCTCCTTAGAATCTGCTCCTCCTTAATCCTTAGTGATCTTATCACTAGTGCTGATTGAAGTGTCAGTAGGTTTGGACTCTTGTAGACCAAACTTGGATACAAAATCCTTGACAAACTTTGTTTAGCTTAGGAAGATGTCATGAGAAGTTTGTTTGACTTGCAACCCTATGAAGAACTTTAGTTCTCATTCCATACTCATTTCAAATTTAGACTTCATTGTTTGTGCAAAATCATGTGTCATTTCCTCACAGGTTGAGCCAAAAATGATGTCATCTACATAAATATGCATTATGAGTATGTTGCCCTCTTTTCTCTTGATAAAAAGTGTCTTATCTACACTCCCCCTATTAAAGTGGTTATCAAGAAGGAATTTTATGAGTCTTTCATATCAGGCTCTAAGAGCTTGTTTAAGATCATAAAGTGTCTTCCTGAGTCTATAGACATAGTTGGGCAGTTGAGGATCTTTCAATCCCTCAGGTTGTTCTACAAATACTTCTTCTTGAAGTATTCCATTTAGGAAGGCACTCTTAATATCCATTTGATAAAGTTTTAACTTTAGATAGCATACAATGGATAAGAAGATCCTAATGGACTCAAGTCTAGCCATAGGGGTAAATGTTTCCTCAAAATCTATGCCCTCAATCTGTGCATATCCCTGGGCAACTAGTCTAGTCTTGTTCCTAGTGATGGTGCCATGCTCATCAAGCTTGTTCTTGAATATTCACTTTGTGTCAATGACATTCTTGTTACTTGATCTTTTTGTGAGGTACCACACATCATTTCTTCTGAATTAGTTTAGTTCCTCCTGCATTGCATTAATCCAATCCGGATCCTTTAACGCCTCTTTTACCTTCTTGGGTTCAATTTGAGAAGTAAAGCA
>JAOXJP010032389.1:0-16763 GCA_025762735.1 Platanus orientalis | reverse complement strand
TTGACACCACAGATGATGAGGAAATCACAAAGTAAAGGTTCTAGATAGAGACAAATAGAGACCTGACATTTGTTTATTTTAGTTATTTGGATTAGAGACTTTATTTCTATTTAGTTCAGTTATTTCAGTTTAAATTTTGAGAGATATAATAAGTTAGGAATTTTGAGTATTTGATTTCAATTGATGGATTGGATTATGTCAAACTATTTATTTAATTGAATAGGAATATAAGGCATTGTTTATAGATTATTTACAAGATTATGGTTTATGAGTTATGGGATTTTATACAAGTTAAGAATAAATGAATGAATAAAATGTGAAGTGATGTGTTAATGTCATGTGTCAAAATTCTTGACCCTACTGGTATAAGTTTCGGGGCGCAACAAAATGACTATAGGTATTGGAAATCTTTCATGCAGATCTTCTTTAATGCATTTGACCATAGGGTTTAGGGTGCAATAACAGATAGTTATACACTTCTTGACAAACCACATAGCGAGTGGACCACCGCTGAGGCGGATGCTCATAAATTTAACTTTAAGCTCTCAATGCTATAGCTAGTAGTCTAGCCTCGGATGAGTTTAGGATGATAGCTCATCTAAAGACAACTACATAAGCATGGAAACTTCTCTCAGTCACTCATAAGGGTACGAGTGTCATTAAGATGTATAAGCTTCAAATGTACACTACACAACTTGAAGCACTTAGGATGGAGGAAGACAACGAAGTCTACCAATTTCATGCTAAGTTGTCTCATTTGGTAAATATCATGATAAGTCTAGGAGAGGACATCTCGGAGTCAAAAGTAGTCCAAAAAGTACATAGGTCACTCCTAAAAAGGTTTAGACCTAAAATGACTGTGATTAAAGAGAAAAATGATCTAGAGACTATCAAACTAAAAGAATTGATATCCTCCTTCAAACATTCGAAGTTGTGATCAAGGTTACCACCAAGGAGAACGGCATAGCCCTCAAGTTAGAGGAACCTTTTGGATCCACGAAGGATTCGGATGATGACATAGCCTTAGTGGCTAAGAAGTTCAAGAAGTTCTTTCGAAAGAATGTAAGGGATTACTCTAAGAACAAACAAGTAAGAAGATTCTTCCCTAATTATAGGAAGAATGACTTCTCTAAAGAACCTCCCATTTACTATAATTACAAAGGGAGAGGTCATATTGCTGAAGACTATGACAATAAGAAAAAAAAAGTTCAAGCCAAAGGGAAAGCTCATGGTTGCAACTTGGGATGACGATTTTGATGTTTCAGAAAATGAATCATAAAGTAGTGAGAAGGATCTCTCATAAGAGATCAAAGCCTTTATGACTTTTAACACTTATATGAGTTCACTTTTAGATATGAGTGACTCTAGTAGTAAGGATAATGGAGATAATGAAGAAGAGGAGGGGACCTATGATGCACATAAGGCCTTTAATGACCTCTTCATTCAAAGTGTTAGAGTTGGGGAAGAAGAACAAACAACTCAAGAGGAAAATCAAGGAATTGACTGAAAAATCAAAATCCTTAAAACACACCATCTATATTCTACAATAAGAGTCTTCTACAAAAAGTAAAAAGAAATAGAACTTTAAAAAAAATTATTTACTCTTATGTGCAAAGGAAGAAATGAGCCTAAAAATTGAAGAAATAGAGAAGAGTCTTAGTAAAGACAATGTATTCTTAGGCCTAGAAAAGGATAATAGGAAGAATGAGAAGAAAATGATTTTAGAGGACAATCAAAATTGTCCAACAAGGTTCTTGAGCTTGAGGAGAAGCTTAAAACCATAAAATAAGAAAATGATAAGTCAAATAGTGATGACTCACTCATCCAAGAGTTAGAAGACCAAGTCAATGTTATGTTTTTATATTGTCAATATCCATGCACAAAATAATGTGTGTACATGTAGTGGTTAAGTTGTATAGGACTTTGTGATGTAAATTAAATACCCATGTAAGTTCAAGAAGAGAGTCCGAGAAGCAACCAAGAAGATCGACTTGAAGCAAGAATGACCAACCCAAAGAGATTTAAGCATTGTTGAAAAATTCCTAAGTCTCAAGTGCTAGCTACCTTCATGAAACCAACATCCAAATTTTGAGGATAAAATCGTAAAATGTTAGTAAGTGGTAATGGAGTGTTTAGGTATGACCTAACCTTAGGTGGATTTAGAATAAATTAAAAATGAATAACCCAAATCTAGAAAAAGTTTCATCAAGATTGGACCAAGGATTAACCAAAATTGGAAAAAAATTAAATTATGTTGAAAAGGAAATATGGCTCAACTTAAAATGGTCATATATTTTGATCCAAATGTCCGCTCATGAGCCATAAGTACTCAAATTGAATGGCTCGATGAGATCCTTTTGAAATGAAAAAATATATACTTGATATTTTCAAATGACTATAGTTTTTACCATTTGAAAAGAGATGTTGGGGATGTTTGAATGGATTTTTCCACTCTATAAATAGAGGCACTGACCCTAATGAATAGAGAACTTGAATGCTTGAGAAAATAGTCAAACATTTATGAAAAGAAAGTAAGAGAAAGAGCCAATAAGCCTATGAGTTAAATCCTTGTTGTTGACCTATAACCCTGAGAATTTGTATTCATAGTTAAACCCTTTCAAGGTCATATAAGAGCTTCTTAGATCACTTAGTTATATTTGTTGGAAGCAAGAAAAAGTGTTTTTACAAGTTAAATTCACCTACATAAGAGGCATCCTAAATAATAAAGATTATTTCATCTTCAACTTACTTGTAGCCTTCGTCGGAGTCACTCAAGGAGATTTCTTAGACTTCGCCAGAGTCAGCAAAGGCGTGTTCATGAAGCACTTTCCAGAGTCACCAAGTGTGGGTTAGTCCATCAGAGTCACCAGATGGAGCGTGTCCACCGGAGTCACTAAGAGCGCACTTACAAGAGAGTGGATTCTCTATTACTTTTAAGTAAATCCTTAGGTTTATTAATTTTCCTGTAATAGTTAGTGATCTATTAATAAAAATTAAATAAGCTCGGAGGAGTCGATTGGAGAGTGGACATAGGCCAGAGGGCCGAACCACTATAAATTTGTGTTGTGGTTTGGTTGCATTTTATATTTAATGATTGCTTATGTTTATTTTGATTATGTAAAGTAACTCAACACACTAAGTGACTTTAACTAAGGTTAAAATTAAAATATTAACTTAACAACCTTAGACAATTTATCAACCTTGCTCCCACTCTACTATAGGCAATCCTATAATGTATAACAGAGCCTCGTAGTTTATGATAAATTCATAGAAAAGAGATTTACTTAATTAAAAGAATTTTTGTTGCACAATTAATTAAAAAAATTAAGTAAATCATAATGATAGTGAATGAATTATTTAAAAGAATTTTAAAAAGTCTAAGGATCCTATTCACCTCCCACTTAGATCCATTTCAAGATTTTTCATTTGATATTAGAGCACACCTTGATTACTTGGTTAAGACCTTGAATGAAAAGAACAAGGCTCTAAACATAACTTCTACTCAATTCATAATGAATTCCCTTAATTATCTCAAGAAAATCAAGGAGCTTGAAGAGGATAAGAGGAAGTCCTTGTCCATGGTGTCTCAAGGATATGAACATCTTGAAAAAATGCTCACCATGGAAAAAGATCATAGAGACATGATGGGACTTGGTTTCAATTTTGAAGCCAATACCTCTTCCTTTACACAAAGGCTCAAGAATGTCTTTGTTAAAGTCATGGGAAAGACTCAATCACCTCCACAAACTTTCAATAAGGGAAAAGAGAAAGTGGATCCTCAAAGATCTTATCAAAGGTCAAAGAAGGTTGAGAAAAGGAAAAACAACCCACTCAAAAGAAAGGCTCCCATGAGCTAAGGTAGTGCTTGGGAAAGACCAAAAAACAATCCCAACCTCGGTCCTATTCTCAAGTGGTTAGGAGTAAACCTTAACCTAACCAAGCACATCCTCTAAACGATTTCAAGGAAATGCCTCTACATCTAGAGGATTCCAAGGGACAAATTAGGCAATCTAGAAGAACCTAACAATTCTTCTATAGTTAACCCTCTAGAAGGAAACAAACACAATCCAACATCCCTAGAAGTCCACAATTCCATTGCTACTATTGTGGTTTGGAAGGCCACATAAAGGTGGATTATAGAAAGAGAGCCAATGACATTAAATCCCAAAAATTTCAACATTCAAGAAAAATCCAAAATGGAAAAAATGTCAACAAGAGAAATTACTTTTAAAGTGTTGAAAATAGAAACCTTCAAAGAAAGAAGGACTTAGCCTAAAACCAAAATGCTAAAAAGCAAACTTCAAAATCAACTTGGGCTAAAAGGAAATAGGTGAGGAAGGATGAACAAAAGTGCTTAGTCATGCACACCGCCTTAAGAGCTGGAAGCACATCAAAGATGGTATCTTGATAATAATCGCTCAAGGCATATAACTGGAGAAAGGGAACTATTTGTTCAACTTGAAGAAACTCAAGGTGGATGTGTTACCTTTGGTGATGGAAACACAGCCAAGATTCTTGGTGTTGGAACCATAGTTTTCCCCCGGAATTCCTCCACTCACCAAGGCTCTCTATATGCAAAGTTTAAAGTACAACTTGGTTAGCACAAGCCAAATATGTGACAGAGGCTATGTTGTCCAAATATTGAAAAAGATGGATGTGTAATCAAGGACCATGAAGGAGGTAAAATCATATATGAGGGAATAAGAAGAAGTGAAAATTGCTATGTCATAGAACCCTACAAGAAAGAAGTGGGTCCTTATCTTATATCACCAAGAGATGAGGCCAATCTTTGGCATCAAAGATTAGGTCTTCTCAACTTTAGGGACCTAACTAGGTTTAGCAAAAAGGAGATAGTCAAAGACTTACCTAGGCTAAGTAAAATTGACAGCCTATATATTATGCAAAGGTTGTTAAATGAAAAAACAAACTAGAATCCCGCACAGAAAGACTACACAAATAGGGACATCTAGACCTCTAGAGCTTCTCTATATGGACCTAGCCGGTCCTACTAGAATGAAGAGTCTAAGAAGTAAAAAATATTTAATGGTGATAGTTGATGGTTTCTCTCATTTCACTCAGGTAGCATTCCTAAGAGAGAAATCCAGGGCCTTCAATGAATTCCTAAACATTTGTAAGAGAATTCAAGTTGAAGGGGAATTAACTATCAAGCGCATTTAAAGCAATCATGGAAGAAAATTTGACAATCACAAATTCTTGAATTTATGTGATGAGATGAGAGTCAAGCATGAGTATTTAGCCCCTAAAACTCTTTAACAAAATGGAGTGGTTGAAAGATAAAATAAAACTCTACTTAATATGGCTACCTTTATGCTTACGAGTAAAGTCTTAGCCAAAAGATTTTGGGCTGAGGTAATTAGCACTACGTGCTATGTCTCTAACCATGTCTACCATAGACTAAGAATAGACAAAACAATATATGATTTATGGAATGGGAAAAAGACAACTGTTAAATGCTTTAAAGTATTTCGCAGCACATGTAATATCCTTAGGATAGAGAACATCTTAGGAAATTTGACAAGAAAAGTGATAAGGCTATTTTCCTAGGGTACTCTACCTCGAGTAAAGCCTACCGTGTCAACAACAAAGGGAATCTCAAAATGAAAGAGCCTATCAATGTAGCGGTAGATGATCATGAGTCAACACTAGCACAAATATATCTACATGTTGTGTTCTTAGATCAAGAGGCAAAGACCCCATCTATAAAAGAAGATTGAAGGCTCTCAACAAGGTCAAGAGGAGCTCACATCTCAACCAAACTCTGAGGATGAAGTGGAAGAAGTATAACCTGGACTAAAGAGAAAAAGCTCACCAAAGGATTGTATTAAAGTGACATTCTTAGTGATCCAAATACTAGAGTGAAGACAGGATAACAAATAAAAAATATTTTGAGCAATTTCTGCTTCACATCTAAGATAGAGCCCAAAAGAGTAAAGGAGGTTCTAAATGATCCGGATTGGATCATGGCCATGTAAGAGGAGTGAAATTAATTTAAAAGGAATAATTTGTGGTTCCTAACTAAAAGGCCCTTTGACAAGAATGTCATTGGTACTAAATAGATATTTAAGAATAAAAATGATGAACATGCTACAGTGACCCAAAACAAGGCTAGATTAGTAACAAAGGGGTATACTTAAATTGAGAACATTAACTTCAAGGAGGTATTTACCCCTGTTACTAGATTGGAATCCATTAGGATTCTTTTATCCATTGTGTGTTGTCTAAAATTTAAATTATATCAAATGGACGTTAAGAGTACATTCCTAAATGAGATACTCTAAGAAGAGGTATATGTAGAGCAACCGGAGGGATTTTTGGATCCTCACTTACCTAACTACGTATATCTCCTTAAAAAAGCACTTTATGGCCTTAAACAAGCTCCAAGAGCTTGGTATGAAAAGCTCACTGTCTTCCTTCTTGATCAGCATTTTGATAGGAGGAGTGTGGATAAGACATTCTTCATAAAGAAACAAAATGGCCACATACTCATAATGTAAATCTATGTTGATGACATCATTTTTTGGTTCATAAGTGATGCAATGTCACATAGATTTGCCCAAACAATGAAGTGGCTTTGCCCAAACAATGAAGTCTGAATTTGAAATGAGTATAGAAGGAGAACTTCAGTTCTTCTTGGATCTATAAATGAAGCAAACCAAAGATGAAATATTCTTAAGCCAAACCATGTTTGCTAAAGACCTAATGACAAAGTTTAGGTTGCATGAATCAAAATCGGCTAACACTCCAATCAGCATAAGTGATAAGATCACCAAGGATCTAAATGGTGTTGAGGTAGACTCCACTACTACCAAAATATTATAGGTAGCTTTCTCTACTTGACAACAAGCACACCTGACAAATCCTTTAATGTAGGTTCTTGTGTGAGATATTAAGCATCTCCAAAGGAGTCACATCTCAAAATGGCTAAGAGAATAATCGCCTATGACCATAAGACGATGGACTTTAGGTTATAGTACCCATTTAACACCACATCTGAGATTGTAGGATACTTCGATGCTGATTGAGCTAATGATGTTAAGGATTGCAAGAACACGAGTGGATGTTACTTCTACATTGGCAACAATCTTATTTCTTGACACAGTAAGAAACAAAACGCTATATCGTTGTCAACTACCGAAGCCAAGTACATTGCAGCCGGTAGTGGATGCACTCAACTCTTCTAGATGAAGCAAATACTCAGAGAATATGAGTTGACACAAGGGATGATGAGTTTATTCATCCACAATAAGAACCCAATATACAACTCAAATAACCTTGTTTAACACTCAAGGACCAGACACATTGATATTAGACATCACTTCATCAGGTAACTAGTGGAGGAGAATATCATGTCATTGGATTATGTGAAGACCGAGGACCAACTGGTTGATATTCTGACAAAGCTGCTTAATTCAAAGTGCTTCGAATATCTGAGAACTGTCATTTGTATATGTGCGATGGGATGAGCCTATATGGCTTTGGATAAAGTGTATAGGGCCTACTTAAAGTGTACAAGCACTATGCCTCATAGAAGGCACTCTAGCTATACTCAAGAGGTCAAAAGAGGTGCAGATAGGATCTATGACCGATCATGGGGTTTGTGATTGGTCACAAGGCATGATCGGTCACAAACCCCATAACAAGTCACGAGGGCAGTTTTGTCCAGTTAATTGCATGTGGGTTTAAAACCCCCAAAGTGCAATTTTTCCCTCATTTCCTGCGGATTCAAGTGTCGTTTGAACTTTCCTTTCCCTCTCTTCTACCTTTAACCCTCAAATCCTCTCCTAGGTGCCCTAATCCATCTCTAAGAGTAACAATGGTACAAAAGAAGCTTGCTACCCATGCCTACAAGACCTCCAAGGGAGGTTCTTCTAAGGCTACACCTGCTCAAGCCACCAACAAGGGGAAAAGGCCAGTGGGAGAAAATTCTCGGGCTCCAATGTGTACCAAGGGACATAAGGAGGGTTCTTATTCCCCTTTTTGTGATGCAGAGAGCTTGCAGACCTACAAGAAGCTATTCTCTTCTCGTTAGTTTGTTTGTGAGAGGATGGTCAAGATGGAGGTGCTAAATGCCATGCAATACTACGAGCAACTTGATGCATGGGGTGGCTTCCATTCTTTGACGTACAAGGCCCCATTCAAGATGAGGAGGTTCATATCTTCAATTCAAAAGAAAAATTCAAAGAACTATGAGGAATGTTCTTTTTACTCTGAAGTCTATTGGATGCCCTTGAATATAAATCCCTACTACATCGCCAAAATATTGAGGATCCTCCATGAGGTAAATGCGATCATGTTCCCCATCAAGCGGATGAGTCACCAAGACAAAGCCGCCATGACTGAGAGGCTATGTTTGGAGTATGTAAACTAGGGAAATAAACTCCCCTATATGGTCTGGAAACCCTTAGTGAAGTTTCTGCATGCATAGGGTGTTCACCTACAACCCACTCCCCACAACTCATCAGAATGATTTCACCCTACATATGTTGTACCTCATTGAAAACATCATTTAAGGACCTTGGACAAACCTTCCTTCAGTCATATGTCACACCCTCACCAAGACAGTGACAGCCCGACATTCCACTAGAAATATTCCATCCCTAATGTTGATCACCAAAATCCTAGCAGCCAACAAGGTGCCTTTCAAAGTTCTTGCCCGCAACGTCGCACCATTCCTCCATTCATCATTGGCAACCTCTCGAGGATGGGTCTAATTGAATAAGATGCATCTAACCCCAAGAAGAAGAGTCACAAGCTCAACCCATCCAAGTCTACTACTGCCAATGCTAAGGCATCAGTGATGTCCTTCCTCTAAACCTTGGTGTAAAACATCGCCAAAGTCATCTACAATCAAAACCGCCTAACACACAATTAGAAATTGATTGCCTCAAGGATGTCGGCTAAAACGCTTGACAATCCACTTGTCCTATAGTCAGCTAGTGACAGTGAGGAAGATTACACAGTGGAGGACTTCACAAATGACACTAATGGAGAGTATGCGCCTATTAGAGATGATGAGGTGGATGCAGTAGTTGATGGTGATAGGAAACACAGTGATGGGGATCACAGTGATGGTGGAGACATTGAGGGTCTGAGGGATGAGCATGATGGCTCTGAGTATGCTGAGGGCGATGACTAAGCTCTCTTTTGTTTTTTAGAATATTTTGTCGGTTTCTATGATTGTCAGTTTTTTTGGTCTTGAGAACTTGTGATTGTCAAAATCAAGACCCGTGGTCTTCTTTTTATAATTACATAACTGATGAAATGACAATTTTCCTTTTGCTACTCTCTTTATGTCTCCTAGTAATCTTTATCTTGACTGATATTTTTGTTAGGCTTTGCCAATTCATGGCAAAAAGGGGGAGAAATGAGTGGCTATGAGTGGGCTGAGATCATAGTATACTTGATGGGTGAGTATACTAGTTAGGGGGAGTATACAAGATAGGGAAAGTACCAAAATTAATGCCAATTCAAAAGAACTAAAACTATTAATTTACTGCATTGGCATCCATCATAAACATAACACATGCCTTATTTTTTATCTACCATTTCATATGCTTCACATAAGGCTTAAGGAAGGTATGCGTGTATGTGTGCAGATGATTGGGAACATTCAAGATACTCATGAGCTAAGAAAATTTAAATGTATTTTCATTTTTGTATCTTGTAACTATTTTGTAATGATTGGGTGTATTTTGGGGGTTTGGGCATTGTGCCTAGTGGTAGAATCGTGTAATAGGGGTTTTGCCATGGAATTGACAAAGGGGAGATTGTTGATGCACATGTATTATTTTTCATTCCATGGGAAAAACATCTTGTAAGGGCTCAATGGTCTAAAGCTCCAAGAAGACTTAAGACATGAAGATCAAGATTAGAAGATGGGCTCTAACATCCCAAAAGGTAAAGGCATACATGTACCATGGTTAGGGTTACTTAGAGAGGACCAAAATGTGCATTTGTACATGTAAGAAGACCCCCCAAAGGACCAAGGGGAAATAATCTTCCCAACAAGATTATAGATAGGAAAATAGGAAAATTTCTGTCTGTGACTAGTCACGCACAGGCATTAGGGGTCAAAATAAATATCCCGAGGACTAGGCCCCTTCCCTTGACCTGTCACAAAGTCCATGACCGGTCATGACTGGGTCATAAGACTTTATCTTGAAGCTTTAGGTGGTGTGACCCTAGAGGTGTGACCGGTCACACCCGATGCCTTGTGATCAGTCACAAACCCCATGATTGGTCAAGCTTGGAATAAAAATCAACTTTGTAAAAATCCATGTTTGAATGAAGGGCTCACATCTTTTTACCTTTTAAAATGATTCCAATTCAAAGAATGGGAGTGTTTTTTGAACCATATATAAAGGAAACTTTCTTCTTTAGGGAAACACTTCAAGCATTCAAGAGTGTTATTTCATTTGTCAAAAGTGAACTCGCAAGAGTGAAAAAGGTTTTCCTATCCATTGCTTAAGCTGAAAGCTTGACAGTCACTTAAGAATCTTTGTCTCTCTCTTGCTACCCTCTCTACTCTACTTAACTAGTATTTTAAAGAGAGGAGTGTGTGGGTTGTCTCAAGAGAAAACCCTTATTTGGTTGGCTAAGCTCAACGAGCTCTAAAGCCAAAACTTAAAGTTGTGTGGGTGTACTAAGACAAATTAGCTCAACAAGAAGCACTCCCTCTTGGTAAGAACAATAACATCAACCAGCTAATGGTATTACTTATTTTCTATTTGCATTCATATTCATTTTCATATTGTTTTGTTTCTGCCGGAGACACCGGAAGTTGACAACACTTGTCAGAGACACTAAGTGTATTGTTTAGCTTGCCAAGAGCAAGTAAATAGGTTTTGTATGTTTTTTACCTATATTATAATCTAAATAAAATATATGTAGGCTTTTATGCCGAACCACTAAAAATCTTGTGTTGTAGATTGATTGTGAGATTAATTGTCTCTTTACTTGTATGTTAATATCTATTCTTGCACACTATATATTTGATAATATTCTTGAGTAGCTATATTATAGCACACACACAATTAGATTAATTCAAAGTGAATTAAAATCAATCCTAATAATCAAAAAATGGTTAAACAAGTTTTAAATCCTATTCACCCCCCTCCCCTCTAGGATCAATCTAATAGGTATTTCAAACTCAGAAGCTCTAACAAACTATGGACTGTGCATAGCTTATACTCACATTAAATGCATGTCTAATTAGCAATTTACTAACGTCAAATCAATGATGTTTCTGCTCCAGAGCGTGTCCTAGTAGTCATTTTCTTTAGGACTTTAATCATCTTCATCTATTGGTGCAATAGGGTTTAGATGACTAATCCAGGCCATAGTTTTCTTCGTACACACTTTTCTTTTCCCAATAACTTAATAAAAGATGAGTCAATGACCCAAATAAACTATTTCAAACATTACCTTAAACTGTGATAATCTCCCTTTTTTAATCCATGAACTAATATTTACTGAACTCCTTGAACTATGTGGGTTTCCTAGCATCGTTTTTGGACCTTTCCCCAGTAGTGTCTGGTGGGTTTTTTTACGATGAGGTGGCTATTACTATTGTTTACTTTATCTTACTATTTTCTGAAACAAGTTTGGAAGTCATCTTTGTGCACATCATCATAAATGATACATTTTAATTTTGTATTGATCTTAAATCCTCAAATATTTTGTCCTTATGTTCTTTGGCCACATTTTAACTTTTTTGCCTTTGTCCTCTCTTTGCTCAACTAGGGTTGCAGACTAACAAAAGCATAATATGCTCAAGAAGTAGAAGAGGAAAAAAAATTGAAATAAAATTGTTGTTGTCGCAGATCAATACCCTGATATAATACGTGGTGGGATTCAAGCTCACACCAATCATGAACAACATAGTAAAACCGAAAAGACTCAAGCATGCAAA
The DNA here is from genome assembly GCA_025762735.1 of Platanus orientalis. Taxonomy (NCBI): domain Eukaryota; kingdom Viridiplantae; phylum Streptophyta; class Magnoliopsida; order Proteales; family Platanaceae; genus Platanus; species Platanus orientalis. The sequence continues at coordinate 4,831 of JAOXJP010032389.1, read as the reverse complement.
GAACAGAGAAATACAACAAATTCATATGGTTAATTTGGCAAGATTACCTATATCCACGAGATGATACAAGTTTCACTAAGAGATAAAACAAGAAAGGTAGATTACCTATTAATTATCCACTCTCTTCAAAGCTCAAAAGAAGAAAAAAAACCCAAAGAAAGACCCAAACCTTAGTAGTTCTCCTCCAAATAAATTCAAACTCCTCAAACAAGTAAAGCCAACTTCTATTCTGAATAAAAGTCCTTCCTATACAACATCTCGTAGAATGAGAGACAACGTTTAAACCCACAAATTTAAACCTCAACTATTGGATCAACTTCAATCTAATAGCTGAGAAACAAGACACAACACAATAATTGCAAACAAGATAGAAGATAAGATTGTATCAATTTTTAGGGTTAACATCTTCCTTATGGAAAAACAAAGGTTTAAGGTAACACAATAAGAGGGAAAGGCCATTTCTTAAGGCATCGTTGCAATGGTTATATCATTGATTGTATTCCAATGTTTCATTAGTAATTACTATGATATTTATTTAATTTGACAATAATAATTAGGTTTCATTAGTTCTATATATGAAGTAAAATAATTAAGTTATGTTATCATAGAATAATCTTAATATAAATTAAGGTCCTAGATAATGGGAAACAGCCATGGATAATGACCAATTGGCCCATTTTCATTAACGATGACCAGCTTTTCAGAGGGTGTTGTTGATATAAACATCATGGCATTTATCATTCATCATTGTGTAGACATTTTTAACTATTAATAATAGAAACGTACAGTTTTCATGGGGTTTAGTGTATTGTGTGTGGTACACTCGGGTCTTTACTAAGGAAACCAATTTTTTTTTTTTGGCCCACTCAAAAGCTTGGCAAGATCACTCTGACTCAAAAGACCAGTAGGCAAACGGAATGTTATAGGGGCTTCATATGTTTGTTTGTGTAACAAAACTAGAATACACTGTTGAAAAATTTAAAAAAAGAAGAAGAAGAAGAAGAAGAATCAAAAGGTTTCACAATCATCGTGGTTGGTAATTAAATGTTAGATATTTAATTTTTGTTGAATTTTTTTTTAAAAGAGTCAAAAGGGAAGGGCTATTGGCACCCCCAAAATTGATCACCACACCCTCGAACTCACCATCCCCCCTTTTTTGCTCACAACACCCCATGCATTTCTCAAATTACCCTTGCAAAACCTAAACCCCTCTTTATATTAGTTTTTTCTCACCACACCCCCTTCCTCTCTCTTCTCTCTCCCTACATAAAAGCACTGAACTAACCCTCTCCCTCTCTTCCTTCCTCTCTTCTCTCTTCCTTTCTTCTTCTTCCTCCTTTCTTCCTCCTTCCTCTTCCTCTCTCTTCTCTTTTTCTTCTTCCTCTCTTCTTCCTCTTCTTTCTTCTTTCTCTTCTCTTCTCGCCTTCGGCTAGTGCTGCCCAAGTCTGGCACCCGTTGAACATTGCCGCCATTGCCACCGCAGCAAGACTACGTCCCCCTGCCACCGCTGCCTCCTCCCTCCACCGCAAGTAAGGTTTTTTTTTGTTTTTGGGCTTTTCTCCGTTTGGTCGTGTAGGCCCAAACAGGGCTAGTTCTGGTCGGACCTACAGGTCCAAACAAGACTAGTTTTGCTTGGGCCTTAAGGTCTGAGTATAACTGGTCCTATTCGGACCTACAAGTCCAAACAGCACCAATAGTGCTCGGACCTGTACCTCTGAACAAGAAAAAAAATAAAAAAAAGACATGGTTGATTCTAAAGAAAAAAGAAAAAAAGAATATTATTGGGTTTTTTAATTCTAAAGAAAAAAAAGAAAAAAGAACCAAATCCACTTTATTACAAGATTCGACCTGTTTTTTTTTTTTTTTTGTTGTTAAGTAACCTCTCTCTTTCTTTAGGTTTTCTATGAGACTTTGAAAATCTCAATGACAACTCTATAATCTTTGTGATTCTTTCTCCTATGCAAGAAAATGATCATCCTTTTCATGGAGAGCCAATGCAACAAAAAGAAAAGTATTTATTAATATATTTAAATCCTTTCGCAATAATAGAGAAAACCCATATATTTAATATTATATTTCAATAAAATTAACCAAATACAGGTATGGATAGTCCCCTTCGATTTGTAGCACAAGTTGTGGATCGTCCCCTTCAATTTGTATGCAATAATTTGGGTATTCTTGTGCTACTACCAACCTTAGGTGAAATGCTTTTACTTCTGCTTTCTTTGCTAGGCAGGAAGTAAAACGGATTGGGGAGGTTGAATATCAGGGGAAACTTTTGTCACTCATTCAAAAACCCTACTATTTCTCTCTCCAAATGCTCCAACAAATGTCATTTTGTTTTTATTTTTTATTTAGCAATATATAATACTCTAATCATTGTCCCAATCTAATGGGGTTTATTGTTTTTATCTTTTTCTGATGGTTACTTTGGTTTGTAACAGATATGGATGCCGATACTTCTCATAGATCTCGTGTACCACCGACGACATCAGCTAGAAGAAATCGCGACAGTGCCACCAGGTCGAGAGCATCCATTGATGCGTCAGAAGCATCAATGTCTCGTCTAATAGACAACAAATTGGCATATTTACTTGTCGAGGGGGTTGAGGCTAGGGAGAGTCCTGTTCATAGAGCTCCTGAAGACCCATCATTATTAGTGAGCTTCAACACATACGTTGCTACAACAATCTAGAATGGACGAGTATTGCAAAACCCATTGATTATTTTTATTTATTATTGTTATTAAATGTTGTTTATTTTGAATGTTTATATTTATTATTGTTTGTTTTGTTTTGATTGCAGGAGAGGGAACTACTGAAATGCTTATCACACAACCAAAAAGTAAATAAGGTGGTGTTTGAGAGGTTTGACCCTCCAAATGAGATGTTCTAACTACTGATCGGTGCTTCCAGCCTGTCCCCCTTGGTCACAGCAACATACAGATTTGTGAACAAGGTAGTGGTCTTGACGTTTGTGGAGAGATGGTATCCAGAGACCAATACTTTTCACATGCCGTTCGGGGAGATAACCATTACATTGGATGATGTTTCATCCTTACTTGGGATTCCGGTTGTTGGCCGAGATGTCTCTATTCCTCAAAAGCTATCATTGGATGCTGCAATCAGCTTAGTGTCTATGCGACTGGGAGTGTCGGCCAAGGATACAAGGGAAGAGCTTCTAGCCATCCGGGATACGTCTGTGCAGTTGGAGTGGTTGAGGACTTTGTTTAGCAATGTGAATGATGAATCTGATCCGACTTAGTTTGAGTGTGCAGCCAAGGCTTACTTATTATTTTTATAGGGTTGTACATTATTCATTGACAAGTCTTTTACGCAGGTGTCCGTTGCGAATCTGCAGTTTTTAGAAAATTTATGGGAAGTGAGGGAGTATGCGTGAGGTGCTGCAGCCCTATCCCATCTATACCATCAGCTAGGATCTGTAAGTCGGGTGGAAGTAAAATAGATGGCAGGGTATATCACACTGCTTGAGGGTTGGGTTTATGAGCTTTTTTCCTACTTTACACCTAATTGCAACCGAACATATGAGGAAAACTTGGTGTAGGTCCATAGATGGAGTTTGTGGAAAGAGACTGAGCTACTTGGAGAGAACTTATGGGTCATGCGAAAAACACTTGACGCATTAAGCGTTAATGAGGTATTACATTAAACATATATTTTATTTATGTCAATTACGTAGATCTTTATTTAGATTATATAGATTTAACTATTACCTTGATTACTTAATTAAAATTTGTTTGAACTTATTTTTGTAGGTGTGTTGGACCCCATATGATAACCCTATCTTCTGAGCATAATATCTATTTAGTGATATTGCATTCTATCATGGCATGCTGAAGTGCGTTAATGTGGTCGAGCCTTATCACCCAGACTGGGTGCTGCATTAGTTCAGTCGAGTCCAGTACATTCCTTCCCCTCTAGTGGCCCTTACTAAATTTTTGCATGGTGCCAAGCCCAATTAGTATCATGTGGATTATCCGTACATTGCTATGTTTTAGGACCATGGGGAGAAGCACGTGCTCAACGATAGGTTTCGATCACGTAAAGTTGTTTTTAGAAAGTGTATCCCAAAATACATTCAATGGTATTTACGGGTGTCCCACCCATATGTGCAGAACCCCGAGTCCTGATCAACATATGATGTTGGCCAGTCTTCACACACTAGCACACCCTCGGTGTTAGATGATCCACATCTAGTTGGTGCATTGGAATATTTGAAACCTATCGCCGATCGTGGATCTAGTGATACACCCTATGATGACATATATCATGCGGTTAAGGAGTCTGTACACCTACTCCATGACATGAGATTAGATCCACCAGCCCCTTCCCAAGATGCAACTGCTTCAGCTATTTCTGAGAGACATAGTTTATGCACTTTCTTCTGCCGCAAACACTGTAACTCCAGAGATTAGATGAGAGAGATAGAGAGAGACATCTTTAAATATAAACTTGTTTTGTTTCTTAAAATTCATTTTTTCCTGTACTTTCATATATTGTGTTTTTTAGCATTTTCTTTTGATTTTATATACATTAGATGATATTCTCTAACTATGGATAGTTTAATGAGACTTAAATAATATGAAACTTGCATCTGGCCAACCATGGATGACTCTTTCTGCCTCTCTTTTAACCCCCGCCCACTGCTATCTCCTCGGAAAAGATCTAAACATCTCATTCTTTGGAAGGTATCCAAACTCCAACTAAAACATTTATCTGAATTGGTAAGACTTACACTGAAGACTTTTCAAGTCAATTAGCTAAGCTAAGAGCTAAGATCTTCAACTCCCTCTTACTAAAAATGAAAATAA
>JAOXJP010032378.1:0-16764 GCA_025762735.1 Platanus orientalis | reverse complement strand
TGTAACTACACTGGGACGGTAAAACTACCAGAAAAATATGCACAGTAAATAACTTACATTGAAGGAAACTAAGGGATGCCAAATATAACAGAAAGCTTTAACATAAATGTAAAATGTGTCTTCATCTCACAAGAAAAACCCATTACATGAGCAAAGATCCATATAATTATGCTTTCAGTTTGGGAAACAAAGACCTAATCAAACCAAGAACACATAAGATTTTGCATGGGTTATGCCCCTGACCTAGAGCCACAAACAAGAGTCATATCACGGCACAATACATGGGTCTGTCAATTTAGGAAAAAATTAATACAAAAGTGGGTAGGACATTAAGAAGTAAAAATGTGCACAATATGTCCTTGATAAACAGCCATTATCTTAGGCAATGTTAGGATCGAAACCCTTTCTCCACACCCCAACAAGGCACAGCACCTCACTTCAGCACAGATTGTATGTATGGATATGCTTAGAGTTGAACAATGATACCAATCAAGTATCTGAATGATTTTGTGTAATATGCTTAGAGTTGAACAATGTTACCAATCAAGTATTTGAATGTTTAGTGTATTATGTATAGATAATGCTTAGAGTAGAATAATGTTACCAATCAAGTATTTGAATGTTTATGTGTATCGTAACTGTATTTCAACGAATTCTCAAAATACAAAGGCAGATCTGCCACCTAATGTGTAACGGATGATCATTCAACAAGTTAAAAAGGTCATTTGTAACTAAAGTGACATAGGAAACTCAAGATATAACATGAACTACAAAAGCTTTTTTTGATCAATAAAGTAAGAAATTTATTAAAAATAAGAGAAGCACGAGAAGTACAACTCAAACAAGGCCCAGAGGGCACACTTACACTAGGCCAGGTCTCCGCAATGAACTCCACAATATCATAGGATATGTCTCCTTGGACATCAATTTGCTCCTTTTCAGTTGGCCCCTATATCCAATTATTCAAAACATTTACATAAGAAAATGGGAAAAAAATTATGGCAAAAACAACTTCATACAATGCATAGAGCTACTGTAAACCTTAACAACAGATGCTCCTGTAGCAAATTTCTTTCCAAGTTTCTTTGAAGCATCACTGAGTTTAACTCCTGAAACGTTATTCCTCAAGCTGAGTAGAAAAATTATGATAACTTCTAACAACAATTATCTCATCCTAGTAGACTTTTGAATCATGGATACACAAATCTAAAGCATTGCTCACCGAAGAGGTCCAGTCCTTTCACAATCGTGATACATTTGCGCTTGTTACGTACAACTTTTTCAATAACTACTTCTTGCTTCTCCTACAGAAAACATTCCATCCTGAATTTACTTATCCTCTCATTGATACTTGAACAAAGCATACAGTTAATGAACGATTACTGATAGAAGGATCAATTAAATTCATACAAAAGATGCAATTATGCAACAATAATTCTGAACTCAGCAATGGAAAAAGGATTTTTTTTTTTTTTTTGATGAATAACAAGAGAATTGGCCAAGTTCACACTTCTAGGCAAAGGAAAATCCCCAACATCCATAGATGACCTAAGAGCACCTTGTTTGGCTAAGTCATCTGTAAGGGAATTGGCCGATCTCACAAGAATAATGCTAAGGATGAGCTTCTCTACAATAGTGAGACAGTCTCGCATGGACCTATCCTGCAAGAGGTAAACCATCCGATGACAATAGCTGAATCTCCTCTACTATTATTATTATTATTATTTTTTTTTTTTTTTTTTGGGGGGGGGGGGATAATTAACGAAGTTTTATTAAAGAAAGAGGAAAACTAAAGTACAACAAAAAGGAACAAACAACTACAAAACAATCTCCGGAAGCTAACAACCAAAGAAACAAGAAGATAACCCCACCCCTCAATTGGCAATCCTATCCACTAGCACATTTCTGAATCTCCACTACTATCAAGCCCTGAACTCCATGACATAGTGCCAGCCTAAGCCCAAATAACAGTGCTTTAATCTCCGCACTGCTGGAGTTCCCCAATGAACAACCATCAAAGCTAAGTTTAATTGATAGATCAACTTGGGGGACCAAGATCTAAGAATATGCACAAGGGAAAAGAATAATAACCACAATCCACTACCAAATGATGTATATGCCTAGTCGGCTAAAATGTCATTGAAGATGTAAACTATGGCTGCCAAATTTTCTGTTCGGATAGTGGTCACATCAATAATCCCCTGGATATGATGCCTCATGTCATGAAAGAGCCTGCTGTTTCTTTCTTTCCATATGCTCCATAAGTCAACCACAGGCCATACTCAGGAGAAGCTTACCCCTTTCCCCAAATAGGCAAAGTGCCATCCACATTCTACATCAAAAATATCATAAATAGAACTCCAAAGTGTCTGATGAAGTGAAGCTAGACACCCATTGCAAACCAAAAATGGAAAAACAAGTGGTTGACTCATTACCCTCCTGCAAGACACAATAAGCACACATGCAGGAGAAGGTGCAAGTCCTTCACCGCTGCTAAACCATGTAATGCGTTTTTATCGTTTTTTGTAGCTGACACCCTAGCCTAGAGCCTTACATATAGGTGGAGCAGAGATTTTCCAAAGAACCTTGCGGATGGGAAAAGAGGAATATTGGGTGTGTTAGGATGCTAAGCTAGGAAAGAAGATTTAAAGGAGTGTTCACTGCTTGGATATAGGGATCGGATCACACATGATCATCCTAATCCTCCGAGGATATGGAAATACCTTGAAGAAGATTAAAAAGAGCCACAGTTTCCTCAAATTCTACAACTCTCAAACAGCTAAAATCAAAATTTCCATGAAAGCCCACCAGAAGCTCTGGAGACACCCATCTATGGTCTTATCCTTGTGGTGATAAAAGTAAAATAATCTTGAAAATCCTCTACTTAAGGTTGATTTGCCCACAATAGATTCCCCCAAAGTCTAACGTTATCCCTCCTCCCAACCTCATACTGAATAAACCTAGAAAATTAAGGTAAAGAATTCTGCCAATGCTTTTCAAAGACAAACTAATGCAACTCAATTGATGCCACCTGAATCTCACCCCTTCCTGTGGAAACCAGAGCATAACTGTATTCACTAAAACGTTACTTTTTTTTTACACAACTCCATCTCTTCCATATTTATAGACAAAAATCTAAATCCTAATTAAGATAAAACATTAAAGTAGATGATTCCCATCACAAAGTGATATTTGCAAGTATTTTGGCCATACACCCTCAGATCTTATCAGATTTGCAATATCTTGGACTCATTAGAAAGGTAATTGGAAAACCATTTAAATGACACAAAATCAAGTTCAATGAGTAATTTTGAACCCCACCCCCCAAAAAAGGTTGTGGAAATAAGACTTTTAACTTTCCAAAAAACTATCCTACTACAAGACTCCTAACCCTAGTAACTAAATAAACTCAACCTAATAAATATAACTTCTATAAAAACATAATAAACAAGAGTCCTATTATATAGCCAGTAAAACTAACGGAACCATAAACTCATGAATCTTTTGTTGGACTTGCTGTATTAGATTTGATGGGCTTCAATTATAGAAATTTCAGGCCAACAAATTCAAATATGGACTCTTTACGCCCCACATCAACTTAATTTATCCACACTAGCCTATTTCACGCAAAGGATTCACAACCAATTCAAATTTAAAATGATTATCAAAGCCACCACTAATACTCTTTAAGTGTCAGAAAACAGCATAAACTCTAAATCACAAAGTTTGGGAAACAAATAAGAACCAGTAATGAATCAGACTATCAAAAAACAGCATTTTGAATCCTGATAAACATGCAGTACCAACAACAGATCATTGTCCCATAAAGCAAATGACAGGGTGAAGAAAACCGAAGATTGACAACCACAAGAAATAAAACACATTCCTGGTCCAGACTCCATGATACCCATCATGTGGTCAAAGCTCAAAAGATGGTAGTTCTCAATGAATTAAAGGCAGAATTAACTTTCAGGCTCCCAAGAGCTCATTTGGCCATTCTGATGTCTCTCCAACTATGGTGGAAAGATAAAAATGAGAAGGGGATGTTGGATTCAACCATCCAAAACAATCAAAATCATTATTTACATACTTTGAGCGAAATACCTAAAGTAATTTACAGAGGGAAAAAATGTTGTAGAATTCATAAACCGATTACTACTTTTCCTCTGTAAAGAGTGAATGCCATTGATATATGGTTTTTATTAATAGGTAAATTGCCATTGGATCACAACTCTTAAGAGTAGACAAACCTTAAGAGCAAAGCATGCACCTATAAACAATATTGAAAGTAAAGATGGTTCGTGAATCTAATTTGACGCTAGAGAAGAATCAAAGGAAGCCTTTAAAAATTATGAGAGATGTTATGCATATGAGGTTCTCAGTATTCATTGTTGAACAAAATTCAGACTCTTACTTTCTTTTTTATCTTCCCACCAGGAAGGCGTTTTACTTCTTCTTGCTTCGATGTCGAGGTACCTCCTGCAACAAAAAAGGTGTTAGCATTTCCTTTTCCACTTGCACATGGCTACCAAATGTGAAACTGATACTTGGTCCAGAATTTGATTTCTTAGTTACCAAACATAGAGGCCACAATTAATGAATAGAAACCAGAAGAACGGAAAATGAGGATACACTGAAATGAAAAGCCTGTGCTTATAAAAGTTCCAACAACTCCCCTGGAGTAGATGCTCAAAACATATATGAGTTCATATAGCATGAAGAGAAATGTCTGTTATATTCTATATTTACAATTCACAATTCACTTCTACAGCAATATTATAGAACTTATACAGACTTCATTCCCTAATCTAAAGACTCTTAACACAATTCTCATATATGGAAAGACCCTAAAACACAATAAAACTCTTAAAAGATTTCCTAAAAATAAAAAAAACTTACCCATTATAATTTTTCAAAAATAATCTCAAAACAAAATCAATTATAATTTTTTGTATAAGAAGAAGAATTTATTGAATATGAATATAGATATATATATGAGGAACACAGAAACAAGAAACATCAGAGAACTATGAGGGAATACAATATTTATCCAATCCAGCAAATATTATGAAAACAGACTTCATTTTTCACTTTTATTATTATTATTATTATTATTATTATTATTATTATTATTTTGGAAGATAGAATGAAACTTTATTAAGAAAATAGAGGAAAACAAGAAGACATCACCAAGGAGGTGAAAGGAAACAAAAGAAAAAACAGCAAACACTGCCAAAATCACAGCTCCTCACATCACACAGAATACCACTCAATCTAGGCAAAGTCAACTCTAATAGAAACCCAATCAAAGAGAAGCTTCTAAATAAAAGTAACAAGCTCTCTGTAAAACTCCTCAGCCTCCCCTTAAAAATCCTAGCATTCATTTCCTTCAAAAGACCCCAACAAATGGCACTTGGTAAGGCCGGCCAGATGACCCAAGGGAAACCATCGAAATCATTAACCCACCAGAGATCCCACAATCAAATCCTAGAAATGATCAGGGAATGACCAAGAGATTTTAAGATAAGAGAGAAAGAAACCCCAAATCCAATGAGCCATAGAACAGTGAACAACAAGGTATTTGACTGACTCCTCATTCATATAAAGAGCATGTTTATTTACCAAATTCCAACTTTACTCTGGAGATGATCAAAGAGTGAGAATTTTATCAGGAGAAGCATTCCAAAGAAAAAATGAAACTTCACCCAAGATCCAAATGCCTTTATGGGGGAATGAGACCAACCTAGAATTCATCAGCTCAACATACAAAGATTTGGAGGTGAATCAACCTATCCTATTCATTATCCACTCCTAATCATCACACTTATTGAGATCTGGCTTAGACTCCAACAAACACAAGAGCTTAAACATTGCATCCAACTCCCAATCAAACATGTTTCTCCTAAACCCAGGACCCCACACACAACACCCAAAATCAAAACAATCTACCACCAAAGCCAATCTAGTCATGACCAAAGAAAACAAACTACTAAACACCTCCTTTAAGGAGCCTCCCCCACCAAAAAATCCTCCCAAAATTTAATCTCCGTATCCAACCCCAACTTAAAACGAATAAAATTCCAAAATTCCTCCCTAACTTAACGAATTGATTTCCAAATCCCACACCCATGCCTCACACCCCAACTTGAAACTAATAAATTTTCAAAATTCATTCCTAACTTAAAGAATTGATTCCAAATTTCACACCCATACCTCACCTGCACACCAATGAAATCCTAAACAGAGTTCTTACCTAAGCTGGCCACCACGACACTCCTCCAAAGACCCTCTCTCCACCCCAAACCCCAAAAGTCCCTTAACGAAGAGAACCCGATTATGATACCTTAACCTCCTAATCCCAAGCCCACTATTTGTAATCGGCCTACAGACAGAATTCCAATCCACAAGATAGAAATGGGGGCACTCTGAAGTGAACTTTCTAAAGGAAGTGATGCGGACATCAGTACCACATCTATTAGGATATATCAACAGAGGATGATGGCTCCTTTATCACTATGATTTGAGTACTTCGAGTCCATGTGGGGCCCACACGTCAGCCCATGTGAGGCCCACATGTGGTCAACCTTGGAAGACGCTTGCAGGACATCACTTAGATTTTATTAATGATGCTATAGAACCTTTAGTTTTCTGTTTTTATATCTTTTTTTTTTCTTTCCTTTTTTTGATGAATTATGTCTTTTTATTTCTAATTTTCTGTTATATGTAGACATAGGACATAGTAAGTATTATAGATTTTGTTTTTGGGTACTTCTGAGAACCCATTGTAATCCTTAGTAGCATGTCACCTACATAAAGGATTATGCTTGTTTTGAACATTAATGATCGACTGAATAAAATTTTGAAGATTGAAGTACTCGACTGCTCTTCTATCTCCCTTTTCCAAAGATTAGAAAAACCCTAGGAGAGATTCCTAGAGCTTTAGAGTGAACTTCCTTGGTGAGAGGCCAAGAATATCGGTTCTTTGTGGTGAGAGGCTACAAACCAGGTAAGATCTTTCTTTTCTCCTCTTTCCTTTAAAGTTCTTGGTGTTTGGTGTGATTAGGCTGAAAATTGGGTTCTTGGATATTAATCTTACAATTTTATTCTTTTTTGATGAATTTAATCTTACAAACCCTCAATCCCTAAACCCCCAATATCCATAACCCTTGCTGTTTTCTTGCTTTCCCCTTTAATTTTCAAAACTTAGAATAATCCCTCTGCTGTTCGTCTAACTCCCAAATTTTCTGGGTTAGTTATGCCATCATGAAGTTCAAGAAAACCTAGGATATTCTGGTTTTCTTGAAAACTCATCAAACCAATCGTTCACAATTGCCACTGCAAACACTTGACATCCTAGACCCTGCGCCCATACCAGAATTAATCTGGGTGTGCTCTTTTATAAAACCCTGACCTGCAGCTAGCTAAAACAAACCTGGGATCATCTCTTTATTAAACCCCAGCCCTGCGGATACCTAAAACAAACCTGTTTTCATATGGGTTTTAATTAATCCCTGCAGCAGCCTTGAATCCCTATAAATTCTGCAGTTTATGATCTTTGGAGGGCCTGTTTTTTAGTCCCTGTACTGCAGCTTGGTAATCTAACCCACACCTAATGATCTTCTTCAAACTTTATTGCTGTTATTTACCTTTTTAAACCCTGTTATCATTGTTATATCAGTTCTGCTACTGCTGGGCTATTTTTCTTGTGTTCTGAAGGTATTCTGGTGGTTCTTTGATTCTGGTTTTTCCATTCTGATGTTGGGTACAGCATATATGACTGATGTCAAATCAGTTCTGAATACTTTATAAGTCTTTAACTGAGTGTGTGTTACTAGTTGAACCCAAACTGATTACCTAATTGATCTTGAGTTGAGCATGACTGAGAATAGGAATCTAGTTTATATTTCCTCATTACTTTGGATAATTTTCCAATGATCTCTACATGTTATCTTGTTTACATGAATTTTACAACAGGAAAACTCATTTTATTTGCATCGAAACCGGAATCATAAAAAGAGAAAGAAAATAATTAGGAATGAACTTCAAAGTTGGTTTAATCAAGATCAATCTACCTCCTTTCAAAAGAATTTGAGCTTTCCATGAATCCAATCTGCCAACAATCTTCTCAATTGTCGGGTTCCACACCCCCTTGGACTTAAAGTTGGCCCCCAATGGCATGCCTAAGTACGTGGAAGCAAGAGAGCCAATTTTACAGCCCAAATCCAAGTCAGACTCTTCATATCCCTAACATCCCCAACTTGGAACATCTCGCTTTTAGAAAAATTAAGTCTCAACCCTGAAACTATCTCAAAACACCGGAGAACACATCTCAAATAACCAATTTGTCAAGCATCCACGTAAAAAAAAAAAAAAAAATCATTGTATCAACTACAAATTGCAGATGAGGCATTGTCAACTTCAAACCAGAGGTGTATCCCATATCCGCCTTCTTGATCATTTTACTTAATACCTCAGAAACCATGATGAAAAGAAAGGGGGAAAGAGGGTCTCACTGTCTCAAACCCCTTCAACTCCTAAAAAAACGAGCAAGAGAGCCATTAATCAGAATCAAAAAAGGAACCCGATCTAAGAAATATAGAGATTTCTCCCTAAGCAACTTCATTTCCATGAATAGTGTGAAGACTACACCAATGCCATTAAAGCAGAATCCTCCTCAACATGGACTCCTAAAGCTAAATTTTGATGGTGCATCCAAACTCCAAAGGTAACAACAAGGGTCCAACAAGCTTTGGTTGTGTGATTCAGGATTGGTGTAGCCATGTTATTTGAGTCATCTATGGCCCATTAGGTGGGTGTAATTTTATTAAAGACGAAACTCTTATCTTCAGGAATTGAAAAAGATGGAAGCATGAAAGACCATTGTAGAAGGAGACTCGTTATCAATAATCGGTGGGGGAAAAGACTCTGGGGATGGAGTGTGAAAGTTGGGCAATTTCATAAATGAGATTTGGGATTTATCTTTGCAGTTGGGTATTGAATTTGTTCATGTTCCTATAGAACAAAATGTAATGGCAAACAAGTTAGCTAATTGGGGGGTTGGGGGCTCTTCTATAATCATAGGGAGCGAGTTACCTCTGGGTTTTGAGTAGGATGGTTGTTTAGCCCTATTTGTTATACATTACTTTTTGTTTCTTGTTTTAATAAAATTCGTTGTCATCTATCCAAAAAATAATTATAATAGAAAATATAGCTTCTCCACTTCACCCCAAAACCCAATCTGAGAACATAATCCAAAAAAATTTCAATTCACATAATCGTAAGACTTCTCCAAATCCAATTTGCAAAGAACCATTTTCCTATTAAACAACCTCCTATCCTCAATGCACTCATTAATAATAAGCACACTGTCCAGGATTTGCCTACCTTCAATAAAGACCCCTTGAGGTTGAGAAATAATGTTTTTCAAAACTGATTTCAATCTCAACATCATCACCTTCGAAATTATTTTACAGACACTGCTATAAAGGTTGATAGGCATAAATCTTTCAACATCTTGGCATTTATTTTCTTTGGAATCAAAGAAATGAATGTATGATTAAAATGATCATAAAATTCCTCAGAAAAATAAAACTCCTCAAAAGCCTTCAACAGATCCTCCTTAACAATATGCCAACACTTTTGGAAGAAAGAGATAGAAAACCCATAAGGCCCCGAAGCCTTATCCCCTTTCATACTCAACACCATTCTAAAAATCTCCTTTTCTGAAAAGGGCATCTCCATCAAAAACCTCTCATGAGCAAAAAACTACTCAAATTCCATCACATCCAAAAAAGGCCTAGATAGGTGATCCTACCTAAACAAATTCATATAGAAGGATTCCACTTTTGACCTAATATCCTATGGATTCTGAGTCCAAATCCCATCCACAAGGAGTTTGTACATACCATTAAGATTCTTACAATGAGAACCCACCCTATGAAAGAATTTGGTATTACAATCCCTTTCTTTCAACCATCTAATCCTAGATCTTTGTCTCCAAAATGTTTCTTCCTTAATGGCCAATAACTGAAAATCTTTCCTCAACGACTCCCTCATGATCCTTTCAATCCTTGAAAGGCCACTCTATAACAAAACAAAACCAACCTGAAAAGAACAAAAAGAGGGTTTTCCCTCATTTGGTCGTGCGAGCAAACCAACCTGAAAACGGAAGGAGGGTTTGTGCAATTGAACGGGGGAAAGAAGAGAAGGAAGGAGAGGAAAGGGAAGAAAGAAAAAAAGGGGTCTTGGAACAACCCCAAAATGTAGACAGCTCACTATTGGAGCTTGCTTAGGCGCGGGAACCCGCTAAAACAAACCCTAAATAGGTAAGTTTTGGGGTTTTTGGTTAGGGTTTGCATAAACCCCCACTCTTCTTGTGTTTTGAGTTTTATTTTAGTTAATAGATCTCTTTGATTATAAACAAAAACGCTTCTAAGGATTTACCTAAAAGAAAAACCCTATTTCTATGAGATTTTTCTGGGGGCTTGGCTTTTTAAATATGAGGGTTTCTATGCTTTGTTCTTAGAAAATATTGGGTAATTGATTATGTTTTAGTGATTCACCATGTTTATTTTCAGCTTGAGTGATTAATGTTTTAGAATAAGTATAATGGGTATTTTTGGGGAATCCTTTCTTTTCAGCTATGCATTATATTAAAGGAAAAGAGAAATTTTGGAATGCTATTTAATTAAATAAATTCATTCCAAAAATTTCGACGAGGTAGCAAGTTTAGGGATTTTATCTATTTACAAATTGACCATAATAAATTTATAGAAGAATTTTTGATGTGAAATGTAATAAATAGAGCTCTAAAATATACTATTCTTCTAATTTTCAGATGCCCACCAGTGTTCTGGCTTGTTAAAGGGAAGTTCCTGCAAAGCTAAAGAGTTTTGTAAGTAGATCCTCTATTCTCTAGTTCATAGCAACGTTAGGTTTATTTTAAAATAAATTTAAGAAAAGACGTAGTTCCCTGATTTGTTCGGATACATGTTTTATTTAGAGTTTCCTTGTACGTTGTACCATGAAGGTTTTTATCATATTTGAAGCTCTTCAACTATAAAAATAAATATATATATATATATATATAAAGAGTTCATGATAGTAGGATATTTTGTGGTTTGGAAAGCATTACATGCATCATTAGGACTGCATTGCATGCTAACAATGCAGGTCGATTCGATATCTCAGTAATCAACTTTTATATCAATGATATGGGATGCCAAGGATATATCTTTAGCGGGATTATCCATCATGTTCCATTTGTCCTATACTCTGGTTTTGGAGCCAATACAGAGGCACTGTGTTATTTTATACATATTACTTTCACTAGTTGAGCATTCTTATACATGGTCAAATGCTTGTTATGACTATACTTTGAGCACCCAGGATTTGGGTTTTGATGGACCATTAGCCTATTTGCACATGTGGCCAAGGAATTCTACCTTGCTTATTTTGACCAGGGATCTCTATACTATATGTGGCCATGGAGTTTTTTTGACCTAGCATTTGATATGTGGAGAAAGACTTTGATCTTTGATCTATGTGGGCCTGCCTGGTGGATGCACCAGTGTCAGTGCATTTCCTAGATTGAAATCCAAATGGTCCTCCCATGGGAAGCGAGAGGCTTTGTCCTCCGAACAAACTATGTGTCATTATGAGCCAGACTTTCTTTATTATATGGCTGTCCTATGCTTGAGATATATGATGTTATGTGTGGGTTATTCTGCTATCCAATGATCTAGATGACTATATGTAGCATTCTCTATCCATCTGTATCTTGATATGTTCATTTGTAAGGCGAGACTATGAAACCATTGATATCTTGGTCCCATTCTTATTATATACGAGAATCAGACGGCAACAAAATTGATATATTTCTATTATGCACATGACTTCATTAATAGTATTCTTGAAGACAATTGCAACGGATGAACCACTTTATGCATACATGTTAGAGCATGGGCATGTCATGTTATTTGTTTTCATACATCATTAGCTGCATTGATATATATATTTAGATTATAATGAATTTTAAAAGCTATTTAGGCTGATTGGAAATATGGCATGCATCTCATTACATGAATTTCACCATTTTTTTTTTTTAATTAATTGATAAAATTTATCATTTCATGATTTTCACATTGTTTTTATTTGTTATGAACTTTAGAATGTAGATTTTACTTGTTGGGTTTTCTCCGAGCTCACCCAAAAATCCTCCCCCCTTGCAAATAGACAGGTTCCTATGTATCTCGAGCATTGACTGTGTAGCCCCGGTACTATGTATCCGAGGGGGCGACGATCCATGAAGTAGACATTAATGGTCTGTTTTGTACTCTAGTGGATTGGCTAGATTTTGTTTAGATGTATAGATGGGCTCTATGTACCCATGGTAGATTAGACACTCTTTTGTCTATGGACTTGTATATATTTTGTATAAAACATCTTTTAAAAGTGTGGTTAATGATATGATGTATATATATATATATATACATGTATATATACATATATATATATACATGTATATATATATATATATGTATGTTGGAGTGTTTTTATTTGCATATTGACAGGTTACAGGTTCATTTTAGATGTGAGAAATTTTTCCCGAATCCAATTTTTAGCCGTTATGCTGCCAAAATTTCGGCTAAAATTTGGGTTACATTCTTAAGATGTATTGGGAATGATGAAGTATTTGAATCTCTCACACCCCGGAATCCAATCCTAATCGTTTGGGTTTCGAGGCGTGACAACTCTTTTCTTCCACAAGGTCCAAACCCCTAATACTCTTCAAACAAGGTTCCATGTCGGCCTTAAACAAGCTAGCAGACTCCTTATTCCAATCCTTTAATCGGACCTTAAGACCTTTAAGCTTCATAGCAAAATTCCGGCTAACCAAACCAGTGTAGGTCCTATTCCACTCCCACTTAACCACCTTTATAATATCCAAAGAAAGAAACCATATTTCCTCAAAACTTAAAAGGGGTATGGTTTTAAATGTGCTAGCTTTTTTTTCTTGAATTTGGACATCTCTATATATCTTCTGTGTTCAAATGTGCATTTGTTACACACGGTCCAGATTTCCCAATACAAAGCAAAGGATACAAAGGACCACAGAAATGCCCCAAGATCATTGAAGGTTTCCTTAGGGATCCACTACGAGAAATTCACCAAGTCCAAAGACGATGAGGAATGATCCAAGCCAATCAAAACATGTTGACAAAGGAATCCCACAAGTTGGCAGCCATATGGCAATGTTTGAATAGGTGATTCACTGAATCCAAAATATAAAGCTTATTCATAGACTAACAAACCAACTTCCAAAAATAAATCCTTCTAAACCTAGTAAAACTTTAATTTAGAAACTCAACAAATCTATTATAACAATTTCTTCCCTAAATCCACCATATCCATAAATTGGCCTAACTAACTCAATACAAATACCAATCATGTAATCTAAGAGCTGTAGTCGAATACCTTTCTAGTAACACCAAGTTCAAGGAGTTTAGGCATATTTTGACATAAAAAAACTTAGGCTGCAAGTGACGGAATGTGACTCATATAACATGGGTTTTAATGCTATACTTTGTAGCTCATCAAAAACCAAATGTCCTCCTAAGTTTCCCTTGCACCTTGTTGTTAGTTGTCTGCTAACACCACTACAAGAATAGTGAAGCCTATAGCTTAGAAACTCCAATTTTAAGATCACGGATCATTGTTAGTTGCTACTGTTCACCATCACATGGAAGATATAGAACTTAGAATAAGCTACTCCAAAGCAGTTTCGTAGTTTTTTGCTCATGATAGAAAATGTCCTATAAAAGATAAGGGTATAAAAAGAAACTTTTGAACTCCTTCAAGGCTTGAATAAGTAGCTGTTTGTGGATTGTTGCAACCAAATCAACTAGGCATTCTTTCTCAAACACAATCAAAGTTTTCATAATTAAAGGTTTAACATGTGGGCATTTGACCATAAAAAAGTTGACCGGAAGATAAGAAAACAGAAAGTGCCTATTAAAAAGATGATTGAACAGAGGCACTTAGGAGATAAAATTAGAAATGAAAACATTTACAATTAAAAGAAACACTAGGAACCTCTATTGGAAATCTCTACAATAGATGGGGAGATTTTCAAGCTTGAAAGGATAAAAAGTAAGAAATATATTTTTGATGAATAAGAAATAGATTTCGATTTCTTCCAAAAGTTACTCACAGAGTTACAAACTCTTTTTTTTTCCAACAAGGGGCGGAATGATACTAAGACCCAAATAGGCCAAAAGCAAGACAAAAAGAAAATACAGACCCTCACCAAGGGAGTGAAAGGCCAGGAAAAGAAAGACAAAAGCAAAGAAAAAGAAAGACGATGAGCCCACAAAGACTACACACAAACTACTCCTCACGCCAAAAGGTATACCACTCCCACTCCACAAATTCCTCCCTAATAGAGATTCAATCAAAAAGAGATCAATAGATGTATAAGAAGATCTCCTCCTAACTCCGGAGTGGCGTCTATACGGTGTGAGGAGTTGTCTCCTAATGAGGAGTCTTTGGAGCAACATCTGGATGTGTTTCCTTCTATCAATGAATTCTTGACGGCGAGCTGAGATGCATCTCTAATGGCAGACAGTTGGTTCATTCTTCTTTCCAAACTTTCGAAGATAGAAGTATTGCTTTATCTTCCTATTCAGGTGACGGATTGTAGGGCCAAAACTCAAAGATAAAATTGATGATCTCAAGCTGGTTGTTCAAGAATGGTCATTATACTCCTCATCTTGCCCTCAAAGATCCTAAAATTCTTTTCCTTCCTAAAACCCCCCAACAAATGGCCCTCCAAATCACGGATCCACTAGCTCAAAATCAAATCACAAAAATGGGAGGGAAATGACCAAGATATACTAAGGAGGGAACAAAAAAAACCCAAACCGGATGCGCCAAGGCACAATGAGCAAATAGGTGATCCACCAATTCCTCCTCCATCAAACAGAAGACACAACTGTTAGCCAAATTCCAACCCCTACTCTATAAATGATCAAGGGTGAGAATTTTATTTAAGACAGCATTGCATAGAAAAAAAAAAGGCTTGTGCATAACTGATGCTCATGAAAGGATCTAAAATAAGCTTGATCTTATTTGGTTATGGTGATAAAAGGCAGAGAAAAGGTCTCTAACCAGACTTAAAGCTTGAAAACTTGAAGTGCTCGACCAGTAGGTAACAATGAAGTACTGGTATTATATTAATTTTTTTCCTCTATTTTCCTTACAACATGAAGAGTATATCCCTAATGGTGTGTTACCAGTGCATGGGAGAGGCAAGGAGTCCACGTGCCCTGAGGATTTAGTCGGGGCTCTAGGAGGCCTGAATACCTTGGTTAACCAAAAAATTAAAACATGAAGAGTCTATCCTTAATAATCATTCCACACCAAGCACCTCCACCATAATAGCTAATTTATTCAACTTTCAACTCCACATTGAATAACAATGAGGTAACATAACACAAACTTTCTGAAATACGGATCTAATCACTATAACCATTGGCTTTAATTTATAGATATGCGTGAAGACAATTTTTTCCTATAAGTCATCCATATGATTATAAATAAACAAACAAAAGATAAAAAAGATAAAAATGGGAAGCAAACCTCAATATCCAGATGATTTATAAACGAAGTTGGCAAAATACAGTACAAAATAAATAAAGAAAGAAAGGAAATCCAATGAAAAACAGTACCTGAAGGAGCGGCCCCATCACCGGAAGCAATTCCAACCGATTTCAGCTGTTCAGAGACCTTATCAGCTTCCTTGTCATTTGCTTCTGAACATGAACAAAATTAATAAACAAACAAACTAACGCGTGATTAGGGTTTCAGATTTCCTGAAAAGAAGAGAAAATAAGGGTT
The DNA here is from genome assembly GCA_025762735.1 of Platanus orientalis. Taxonomy (NCBI): domain Eukaryota; kingdom Viridiplantae; phylum Streptophyta; class Magnoliopsida; order Proteales; family Platanaceae; genus Platanus; species Platanus orientalis. The sequence goes on along the minus strand of JAOXJP010032378.1, from coordinate 867 downwards.
TACCTTTAAGAAGATCGGGATAAAGTTCTGGAGCGTTTTCGATTAACCAGGGCTTGCATTTCTCAAAATCGGGTCCAAATTCGCAGTACTCGGCGGGGAGACTGCATACCGGACAGTACAGAACGCTAACTGGTTGGGGTTTCTCCGCCATTAAAAATCTCTGCTCTCTGTATATTTTAACTCTCAATCATCTGTTGCTTCACTCACGCCATTTTATTAGGAGAATAAAAAGTTTCCGTGAAAATTTCCAACTTTTCATCTTTATAAAGAGAATGCGAATATAAGCGTATGCATTAGCGTACTGCATGAGCAATCTTATTTTTTGTCTTAGTGATTCTTCATGCAGTACGCTCAAGTGCTTGAGTTATTATTGAGGTATAAAAAGTGAGGACTATACTTGATTTGCCAGAGGTTCTGTACCTTTCTTCAACTACTTCTATTGACTGCTTTGTTTTCATCCACTATGATGAGTTACTCAACGGAGGCACTCATCAAATTGTCATCACCAAATAAAAATATCTTAGTATTAAATGTAATTTTTACAAGTGCAAAGATCTTGAACGACGTTATAACATGTCAAAAAGATTTTATCTTTCTGGTAGAATGGATGACCTAAATCTCAAGCAAGCTTTTTTGAACTTCCTTCCAGAACCACTTGGCAATAAAACCCATAAACTTCTCGAAACAAAAGGCATTAGCCTCCAAAATACGTCTTTTGGTAAAATTTACTAAAACGCCCTCTTAACATTAGAAAAGCTGTGCAACCAGAAAACATTCCTCAGCATAATTGAAGAAATTGGAAAGAAATTTGGGTAGCATGTGAAAGGACCGACTTATCCATCAAATGTAAAGATAAGAAAAGTTGTG
>JAOXJP010032358.1:0-16764 GCA_025762735.1 Platanus orientalis | reverse complement strand
TTATCAAACAAAAAAAATCAAAGAAATCGGTGCACAAGAGAGCAAATTGAGAAGACATGAAGTATGGGGCAATACGGTGTCGAGTTCTACTTACGGGCCGATCCTGAGTCGGATCGTCCGATCCATGAGTCGGATCGTCCGATCCAAGGCGATCCGACTCAGGATCATCCGATCCAGGGTCTGGATCTCCGGATCGGGCGATCCATGAGTCGAATCGTCCCTTTGCTAAAAACGATTATCATCCAAACTCGGGATCGATCCTGATCCGATCCGGGCAATCCGAACCCGGATCGGACGAGTTTTAGAACCATGACCTTTAGAGTTCTCTCTTTGAGATTGAGGTCGTGTGCCCTTCTATTTGTGCTACTGCCAGTGATTGGCTCTATGTTTTTGCTGCTTGCTCTTTGAATGTTTAGCATTCTCATTGTAAAGTGTTGATAGTATAGAGCAGTTGTATTACTTGGCATCCTACTCTTTATTGCTTCTTAGAGTTCCTTGCTCTTATTGGTAGCTCTATCGGTGGGCTACCCCCTTGATTGGATAGCTTCTTGGTTATTGTGGTACATTGGGCCTCCTGTGGTGTTGCATATTCCTTGGAAGTAGTATGTTTGGCATCTTTGATGATTCTTGGTTCTCTCTAGTGTTGTTCTGCATTTTTTGAAGTGTTTATCATAGTAATGGGTGTTCACAATTTGTTTCCTTGTGCTAGAACTTAAATCTCTTCTCATAGCTCTTTGTCCAGTTATCCTTGGATCATTGATTCTAGGCTTCTCATCGTATGACTGGTATGTTTAGCCTCTTTTTCTTATTATTGTGTTTGCTCTGGCAGAGATCAGGTATGTATTGCTGATGGCTCATTGTCCTCTGTAGCTGGTCTTTGTCCTTATCTGTATTTCACGGTCTCAATTTTTAATTAAAGCTTTTTTTTGTTAGTCATGTTACCAAAGCTTTGGATTACAGTGTTACTTTTTTTCCCCTTCGTATTGTGTTTTTTCAGGACTTGAAAACAAGGAAGATGATTGGTAGAGGCTACGAGGACTAGGGGTTGTATCTTATGGATGGTTATTTATCTATTGCCTCTATATCTCAACAGATAACATCTATCTTAATTTCAGTTCAACACTCCCTCTTTTTCTATTCCACCTTCTATTTCTCAGTGTGATTAGCTTATTTTGTGGCATTTTTATGTTGGCCATGTCTCTTTTCCCTTGTTAAGCAAATTCCTTCTGGGATTATGTTCTTCTGTTTCGGATTTCCATTATGAAACTTATGAGTTGGCTAAACATTGTCGTTCCTCCTATTCCTTATAAGTCGTAATTCCTCTCCTGTTTCTCTTGTTCATTATGATGTTTGAAGACCTACTCCCATTGCCTCCTTGTTTAGTTTTCGTTATTTTGTGACCTTTATTGATAATTTCTCCTGAGCTATTATTTGGATTTACTTGTTAAAATCCAAGAATGAGGTGTTTTCATGTTTTCAATTGTTGCACAAATTAGTTGAAACCCAATTTAACGCTAAGCTTACGGTTCTTCGTTCCAATAATGGTGGGGAATATGTGTCTCATGTCTTTTCCCTTTACCTCTCTCAACATGATATCTTCCATAAAACTACTTGTCCTAGTACTCCCGAGTAAAATAGTGTCGCTAAGCAAAAAAACCGACGTCTTCTGGAGATCACTTGTGCTTTGTTATTCTATATGCATGTTCCCCAAGTTTTTTGGGCCGATGCTCTTCAGACTGCTGCTTACTTGATGAACTGGATGCCCTCACACATTTTGGGATTTAAACCCACCTCGAGCTTCTCTCATGTTTTACTCTTGGATCTTCCCTTTCTCTTAAAGTGTTTGGTTGCATATGTTACGTCCATGTTTTTAAATTTGATCATTCCAAGCTAGACCCCAAGGCTCTTAAATGTATATTTCTTGGGTATGCTTTGTATCAAAAGGGCTACAAATGTTATCATCTCTCTATTTGGAACCGCATTGTCTATATGGATATCACATTTCATGACATTGTTTCCTTCTTTTCCCTTAACCAACCTCATCTTCAGGGGGAGAGTAGAGCTGATAAGGAAGATGAGTTGGCTCTTCCTTTACCTGTTCCTCCCAATGTTTTTTATGTTGATGGATGTCATTGCTAGGGGGAGATAGAACAAGTAGCTGTTCCTATTCCTAAAGAGAAAGATTCAGGTGCAACCAACCAAAAGAAGGCTTGGGTGAAAATTTTACTCATGTGTTTGTTCGACGTAATGAGAAGAGAGCTTCCGTGAATCTCATATGCCCCTTCAACTGGTCTCCTTATATCTAGGTTTTGCTCCTCCCATCCCTCGTCATGATTCCCATCTTCCTATTGCTATTGGGAATGGTACTTATTCTTGTACCCAATATCCTGTTGCTAATTATTTGTACTATAACTCCATTGAGTTTAAGGCTTTTTCTTCCACTTTGTCTTATGTTTCTATTCCATCTAGTGTATTTTAAGCTCTAGTGTATTTTAAGCTCTATCTCAACCTCAGCGGAGAAGAGTAATGGAGGAGGAAATCCTTAGAGAAGAACATAACATGGGATGTTGTAAATCTCCCATATATTACACAAACACATGGGAAAAAACTTGTAGGTTGTAGATGGGTGTTCATTGTGAAATTGCAACCCAATGGCCTAATGGAAAGGTATAAGGCTAGATTATACATAGCCATATGGGTTTGATTATCAGGAAACCTTTGCCTCTGTTGCAAAGATAAACTTTGTTTGTATTTTGATCTTTGCTGCTTCCATTCAAGGACAACCCTCATTCCAACTTGATGTCAAGAATGCCTTCTTACTTGGTGACCTTGAAGAGGAAGTTTATATGCGGTTACCTCCTAGTTTTAAGCACTCTACTGAAAAAGGAAAAATATGTCGACTCAAGAAGGCCCTTCTATGGCCTTAAGCAATTTCGTAGTGCATGGTTTGAAAGGTTTCATACTGCTATGTTCAAGAATGGATATAAATAGTGTCAAATGGATCACACCCTCTTTGTAAAGCATAAAAAGGGAGGGTGATAGCTCTTATTGTCTATGTAGATGACATTGTAGCTGTAGGTGATGATCAACAACCTAAAAGCATTTTTAGGCAAGGAGTTTGAGATCATAGATTTGGGACTTCTCGGACATTTTCTTGAAATCGAATTTGCTAGATCCAAGAATAGTATCTTCCTATATGTGTTAGATCTCCTTTAGGACTCTTGATGTATACCTTATGGGACTCCGATCGAGTTTAACTACTGTTTATAGGTAGATCAGGGCCACCGGCTTATTGATATCAGTCGTTATCAGTGACTAGTGGGAAAATTCATATATTTGACATTGACTAGACTAGACATCTCTTATGTAGTTGGGGTGGCTAGTTAGTTTATGCATGCCTCTACAACAAGGCACCTTGAGGTAGTATACTGCATCCTTAGATATTTGAAAGGGTCTAGCTCAGGAACTCTTGTATGGATGACAACAAGATCTCCACGTTGAAGCCTTTACAGATGTAGATTAGTTAGGATCAATAACTGATAGGAGATCTATTCTGGCTATTGCACATTTGTGGGAGGTAATCTTGTTATTTGGCGATATAAGAAACAGCCAGTTGTAGCAATATCAAGTGTGGAAGGAGAGTTTTGAGACATGGGACACAGGATTTGTGAGATCCTATGGATTTGTGGCCTTCTTAGAGAGTTGGGCTTCCACTTTCAAGTTTATATGTGGTTGTACTTGTTGAAGTATTAGTTCTTGTATCTCATAATACTTTAAGGTTTTGGAATAGTTGGTTAATTCATTGTTAACATGGTATCACAACCAGGTTAGGTCACGAGTTTGAGTCTCCATAGAAGTAAAAGTATTCTCCTGGACATAGTACTGCCAGTGTGTGCATGTGTTGTGGACTCACCTAGTTTCCCATCTGTTCCCAGGAGAGAATAGTGTTCTTTCTCAGGGGTGTTGAAGCATATTAATTCCTGAATCTCCTAACACTGTAAGGTTTTGGGAGAGTTAGTTAATTCAATGTTAACAATATTGTGACAATAATGTATTGCCCATGATCCTATTCAATCTACATTTGTAAAGGCTTCAACGTGGAGATCTTGCCATTGGCCATTCAAGAGTTCCTGACCTAGACTCTTTTTCAAATATCTAAAGATGCGGTATACTATCTTACGGTGCCTTGTCGTAAGGGCATGCATAAACTGACTTAGTCTTCTATCATATTTCATGTTGTGGTTTTGTGATTTTTAAATCCTTTCAATTGAGACATATTTTGAAAGGTTTTAAGTATCTTATCATTGCTTTTTGAGTTCAGATTTAGTCAGTTAATCCTACTTGTTTGGGCCTTTCTTGCTATTTTCATATACTTCTATTCATTTGTTTGTTGTCAAATCTTCACCCCTAAACCTTTTATCTTACAAAATTTCATGCCATTTGGATATTTCTAGACTTTTTTTTTTGTTCTTCCCATGTTTTATCCAGATTTTCTCTAGAGTTGATAACTTGATTCTTTATTCTTTTAAACCTGAATAAGCCTAATCATTGTGATCTATTTCTATTTTATTTTGAGTCTGTGTTGGGCCCATAACCCATAGGACTTTATGTGCCTTCTACTTCTAGGCCATCATGTGTTGAAGTATTGTATGTAGGGATATTTATGTAATAAGGGTATTATACACCCATCCCTTTGGTATACCATATGTACTGTGTATGAATATATTATTAATATAAATACCAACGTATGAGACAAGTAGAGACTCATACAGTCGACCCAATCGTATTCTACTTCTTTTTTTATTTTCTCTCCTCTCTTCTTTTCTTCTTCTTCTTCCAAGTACATGAATCCACATCACAAACTCGATGGTCAACTTGATATAAGAGCAGGGAAGAGATTGGGGCATGATTAGAGCTTACTGTGCAAATGGAGGATGATGATGTTAGCATGTGTGTATGCTGACATCAGCAAGCTGTACCATCATCCCGACTGGAAGTTTAGGATTTTGATAGATCTCAGTCTCTTGGTAATTATGGTGATTTTTGTGAAATTTTTTATGCATAAATTATTTTACCTCAATCTCCTGGTAATTATGGTGATCTTGAAAACCTTTGTTTTTGGAAAATCATAGATCTACAGCAACAATACAAGGTGTTTCAATTCAATTCCTTCAACAAGGCAGGTTGTTTTTTGATAAGAAATTTATTGGGACAAGTCCCATTTGATTTCGTTTTGATTTAAGGAAGTTTTGGTGATTTTCGGCCAGGGAGGTAAGTGTTGCCTATGATGATTGTTTATCAAGATTGGGCTCGATTTTTTAGACTTTAGATCGACTCTTCAGAAAGGATAGTTTGTTTTTGGATGAGGAATCAATTGGGACAAGCCTCATTTAGTTTGGTTTGGATTTGAGGGATCTTTTGTGTTTTTCAGCCAGGGAGGAGCAAGACGCCTGGACGATTGTTTTTTGACATTTTTTTTTCTCGTTTTTTGTGCACTCAAATATGAAAGTCTGAGGCAATAAATGGTGGATTATGCATGTTTCTAATGTTGTTTGGGGATTTCACATGGTTGTTCGGATCACTTGTTGAGTTCAAATTATAAGGTGTGTATTAGTTGGTCGTGTTCGTGGGTTGCTTTGTGTGTTGTGTCATGTCGGAAGCATTAAAGACATTTGGAAATGGTGATGAGTCTTAGAGTGATCTAAGTATTGTTACCGTTATGTCACCAATGGGTATCCAAAGTGACAATTCTGGTGTGCAAATTATCACTGTCAAGTTGGATGGAACAAAGAATGGTTCCAATCAGCAAGAATGTACATTGGTGGAAGGGAAAAACATGGGTACATAAATGACCATTTTCTTGAACCTTCTACATTAGATACTCAGGCTTATGAGAGATGGGAGTCTGAAAATTTTACCATTATGTCCTGGTTGCTTAACTCAATGCAACCTCAAATCATTCGTGATTTTTTATTCTTTAGAACAGCTAAGGATATATGGGATTATGCTGCACAAACCTATTCGCAGGTGAAGAACTTTGTACGAGTTTACCAATTAAATAAGGAGATAGCTCATCTTTGCTAGGGAGAGAACAGTCTGAGCAACTACTTTGTTACTTTGCATAGCATGTGGGAGGAGCTAGATCACTATGAAACATACAAACCAATTTGTCAGGCAGATGCAGTGGCCTATAAAGACAAAATGGAGAGATAGGATCTTTGAATTTTTGGTTGGGTTAAATAAGGAATTTGAATTAGTCTGTGTCAACATCTTAAGTAGAGGTACTCTTCCATTTTTAAATGAAGTATTTGAACTAGTCCAAAGCGAAGAAAGTAGGAAGAATGTCATGCATCAAAGTGAAGAAAGTAGGAAGAATGTCATGCATCAATAATCTGTCTTTGCCTCCACTCTTGTTTTCTAAAAGGAAGGTAAAAATGGTTTTAAGAAATAAAAGATTCCATGGAGGCTCCACCATTTTATTGCGGAGATTTGTCATTTGGTAAGGGATCTTGGTGTTGTCCTTCATCACATCCCACGATCTTGCTGATAATATTGCTAAGTGGAGTGTAGGGTAGGCTTCTTTGTTTGAAAGGGATAACATCGTAGATTGTATGATGTAGTTTCTTTTGCTTTGTTTTGATGTAGTTTTTGTTTTGCTTTGGCTTGCTTTGGGCAGTTGTCTTGGTTGCATGTTTGTTTAGGATAAGCTCCATTGCAGTCATTGTGGAAAGATGTGACATACAAGCGAAAACTGTAGGGGTCTCATTGGCCAACCTGAAAAATTCAACAAGCATAGAAATGTGCGAGCAAACTCAGCCACATCTCAAGAAAAGGATATAAGTCTTAGCCTTGGTCATTCAAAGACAGTTGAAACTGACACTTCATCATTTGGTGAAAATTCTCTACGAATGGTCATAGTTCCTGAAGTTGAAATTGAAAATCTACGTCAGTTTATTGCTTAGCTGGAAGGGTCGATGGTAGGGAGTCGTACTTCTACTTCTTAATTTGTCTCTACAAAGTTAGGTACCTATGCCACTATCTTCCATGTCTCTTCATTCACATCTCCATCTTGGATTATTGATTCTGGGGTATCAGATCACATGATAGGTCTGTCATCAGTTTTCTCTTCTTATTCTATTTGTTTTAGTCGTGACAAAGTTAGAGTAGTAAATGGGACATTGTCCTCTATTTTTGGGAAAGGAAATGTCACCATCTCACCTACTATGCCCCTATCCTCAGTTTTACATGTTCCTAAATTTGCGACTAACTTGTTGTCTATTAGTCGTATTACTCGTGATTTAAACAGCTTAGTCACTTTTTTTCCGTCTCATTGTGTGTTACAAGATCTGGATTCAAAGCAGATGATTGGGAGTGGTCGTATAGTTGATGGACTCTACCTTTTTTATGACAGTGTGGATCTTCGATTGTCAACATGCTTTTCTCATAGTCATGAGTGTTATTTCAATAATAAAGACCAGTTAATGCAATGGCATAATCGGCTGAGTCATTTATCAATAACTTCTTTAAGTATTTTGTTTCCAAGGGTTTGGGGTTGAATTTGATTTTCATTGTGAGGTTTGTCAATTGTGTAAGCATGTTGGGAATACTTATTCTCCTAGTATTAGTAATAGAAGTTTTATTCCATTTTCTTTGGTACACTAATGTTTGGGGGTCTTCCCCTACCACTTCTCTCTTTGGATTTTGGTATTTTTTTTTTTTTTTTTTTGTTGATGATTATTCACGGTGTATATGGGTGTATTTGATGAAAACAAAAGGGGAAGTTTATTTCATTTTTTATAACTTTCACAGGATGGTTCAGACTCAATATGGTACATTCATTAAGGTCCTCGGATCTGACAATGGGGGAGAGTACATTTCTTCATAGTTGCGGAAGTATTTGATAGATTGTTGGATTATACATCCGACTTCTTATGTTCATACTCCACAAAAGAATGGTGTAGCCGAACGCAAAAATTGCTTCCTACTGGAGGTTCCTCGATCTCTCTTATTTGGTATGAACGTCCCTAAAACTTTTTGGTCTGAACCTCTCTTTACTACTGCCTATCTGAGAAAATGTATGTCTTCTTGGGTTCTTCATCTTAAAACACCTATTGCTGTTTTATGCCTTGACATTCCTTTCTTTCTTGTGCCTCCCAAAGTATTTGGGTGTACTTGTTATGTTCATAAAAATAAGGGGGATAGGTATAAATTGGACTCATGTGCACCCAAATATATATTTTTGGGATACCCTTCTACTAAAAAAGGTTACAAGTGCTACAACCTAGGAACTGAGAAAAGATTTGTCTCAATGGATATCACATTTTTTGAGTCTGTTCCTTTTTTCTCTTCTTCCACGACCTCTCTTCAAGGGGAGAAATTAAGTAGTAAAGAGAGGTCTCAGTGCTTGCCTTTAATATTACCGCTCCCAACGGAAACTTGTGGATCTTCCAATGGGAAAGCAACGAGTAGGATGTAAGTGGGTGTTTATTGTTAAGTACAAGGAAAATGGGTCTATTAGCAGGTACAAGTGATATTAGTTGCAAAAGGATACACACAAACATATGGTATAGATTACTAAGAATCCTTTGCATCGGTGGTCAAGATAAATTCAATTTGGGTGTTGCTATCTGTTGCAGCCAACAAAGAATGACCACTTTGGCAATTAGATGTGAAGAATGCATTTCTTCATGGTGACTTACATGAATAAGTGTACATGGTGCTACTTCTAGGTTTTTAAATTCTTGGAAGTGAAGGTAAGGTGTACAAATTAAGAAAAGCATTTTATGGGCTCAAACAGTCTCTAAGGGCATGGTTTGAGAGATTTACTAGCAGGTTAACAAAGGTTGGTTACATGCAATCCCTTGCTGATTATACCTTCTTTGTTAAACATTCGTTGACGGGATTACAACGGTTATTGTATACGTGGATGATATAGTAGTTACTAGAGATGATTTAGAAGTAAATAGGTTGAATTCTCATTTGAGTAATGAGTTTGAAGTAAAGGATTTGGGTATTTTACGTTACTTCTTGGGTCTTGAGGTTGTTTGTTCCAAGAGAGGTATCTTCATATCACAAAGGAAGTACGTGCTGGATTTACTTACTAAGACGGGATTATTGGGAGCTAGACCTGCAAATACTCTTATTGAAGCTAACCATAGGCTTAATGATCAAGATGGAAGGCCATTAATTGATGCAGGACGGTATTAACGACTTTTTAGGAAATTGAGTTATCTTGCACTCACAAGACCATATATTGCCTTTGCAGTTGGTGTTGCCAGTCAATTCATGCATGCACCAAGAACACCTCATCTGGAGGCTACCTTTCGTATACTAAGGTATCTGAAATTAGCTCCAGAAAGAGTTTTGTTATTTTCTAATAATGACCATGTGAGAGTGGAAGTCTATTTCAATGCGGATTGGGCAGGATCAGTCATAGATAAAAGATCAACCTTAGGTTATTATTCGTTCGTTGGTGGGAATCTTGTGACATGGGAAAGCAAGCAGCTATCTGTGGTTGCAAGATCTAGTGTTGAAACAGAATACAGGTCAATGGCCCATGGAATTTGTGAAGCTTTTTGGTTGAGTACTCTATGTCATGAAATTTGGTTCAAGGTACAAACTTCTATGAGCTTGTATTATAACAATAAATCAACTATTCGTATCTCCCACAATCCTGTGCAATATAATCGGACAAAGCACATAGAAGTGAACCGGCATTTTAAGAGACATTATGTGGACTGATTTGCATGCCATTTGTTACTATGGACTAGCAGTTAGCAAATGTATTGATCAAAGGTGTTGCCAAGATGCGACTTCATGACATTAGCAAGTTGGGCATGGTCGATATCCATGTTCCAACTTGAAGGGGAGTGTTGAAGTATAGTATGCTGGGGTATTTATGTAATAAGGGTATTATACATTCATACCTTTGGTATACCATATGTACTATGTATAAATACATTATTAATATAAATACCAATGTATGAGACAAGTAGAAACATATAGTTGACCCAATTGTATTTTACTCTTATTTTCTCTTTCCTCTCTTCTTCTTCCTCCAAGCACACGAATCCACATCACATACAGTTGACCCAATTGTTGACTTCCTGCATCAGTATCATTTGGAGGGGATAAGTGCACAGTGGATTATGAGGCTGACAAGGACCACAGCACAGTACATGTGGCTAGTTCAGAGTATCTTGCTGATCGGCTGGACTGTCTAAATCTGCCATTTCAACCCTCCAAACCTCCAGTGACATAATAGGATACCTTTAAAAAATAAAAGTGTTTTTAATGGGTTAATTTTGGCCCAACGTACGATAGGTTGGGTTTGCTATTTATAAAAGTGTGAGGTAGATCTCAGATGATACAGATTGCATTTTAAATACATACAAGAATATTATTATATAATTTTAGTTCAACAAAAAAGTGTTTTCAGAATGGACTTGTCCATTCTTGCTCTGGCCAGTCTGCAATATTGCTGGTCTCAATGGATGGCTGGTTTAATTTTTTAAAACATTGGTTTAAATTTTTAATGATTATCATCAACTATTTGGGGTTGGCTACACGAATCTTGTTCCTTCATTCCACTCTATTTAGGGCCATATCTGCCGTTAAATTACACGTTGCTATGTCTCTCCTTACTACTTCAACCCAGGCCAATTTTGGCCTTCCTCTTGTCCTTCTAGCACCTTCAACTTGCATTGTCTCTCTTTCTCACTGGTGCAGTCACTGTTCTTAGTTGCACGTGGTCAAACCATCTCAGTCAACTTTCCCTCCTTTTATCACCTATAGGTGCTACTACAAGGCTTCTGAATGGATTCATTCCTAATTCTATCCTTTTTAGTCTTGCCACTCATCCATCTCAACATCCTCATTTCAGCCACACTCATTTTATGTATGTGTTGTTTGTTGGCTGCCCAACATTCTACACCATAAAGCATGACTGGTCTTCTAGATGTCTTATGAAGAAAAAAAATCAATACTTACAATAAATTTATACAATTCCTTATTCTTGTTCATATGCGGAAGCTGCAAGGAAATTTTAAATATGAGCACATGACCAACCTGAACAAGCTAAACCTTCATTAATAGGAAAGGGTTATCAAAAGTTTTTACATATTAATACATGTAAATTTTTTTAATTGTTGAAAGCATGTATATAAATTTGTCTTTTTTTTTATCTCTTTTTATTTTGTGTGTAGGCATTGTAGAAGGAAGTTCTTTGTGGAAGTACTCGAAGGATGTATATAAAAGGTTCCTAGTGCAGGAAATTGTAAAGAGGATCTCTTTTCCCTGATGAAAAAAAAAAGTGAAAAATTTTATTTTATAATTCCTCTAATAACTAACAAATTCTATCTCCAAGGAAAAAATTAGTTATTAGAGAGACTATCCAATGCAATTTCTCTTATAGGGTTTCTCTTTGGCATTGTTTTTCAAGTGTTTGAGAATCATTTTTTTAAGGTAAAACTAGATTGCCAATGCAAGAGAGATGAACTGTTCTGTGCATTTAGTCTTACAATGGCCATGACTAGCTGAAGCATATAGTTTTGAGAAAACTGTCTTTCATTTTGTATATTGTGTACAGTTCTATTACTGAAATGTGAAGAATTAGCCAGCAACTGCTGCTGGAAGAGGGGGGGGGGGGTTCCTTTGCTTGGAGTCAATATTTTAGGCTGGTCCATCAACTCACCGACCTGATGATTTGGTTCAATTGATAGAAATAATAGCATCTTATATCCAATTCATGGGCCCAACCAATTAACAAGTTAGCTCTAGCATTGCTCGAACTACAAAAAATGTCTCATGCTTGGTCAGGAGATCTTGGAAGGATGCACCCAAAGCCCCATGTTTGTGCTATATTGTAAACATGGGGAGTGGCTTCGTTGTAAAAAAAAATGCTAGTACAATAAAACATGAGAACATGAGACTATTGTATCATTGAACTATAATGCATTATCCAAGAGGACCAAGACCAATATTGGTATCATAACATAGATATGGGTATGCTGAGCATGTTAAAAGTACTTAAAAAGCTGATGATCAATGAGTAAGCAAAAGTGACAAGTGAACCTAACATTTTATAAAGAAAAGACATAATAAACTAAGCTCTTCTTGGAATCTCTCAAGTAGAAGGCGCTTCCGTTCAAGATCTGTTGAAGATCTGTTGAGTAAGGATCAAGCAGGCCCTGACCCAATGTAGGAGAAGCCCATGTCTGCCCTTTGTCTCTATTCTGCAGGGTTAAGTGCATTGTACCATCCTTTAAAATATCCAAACAATATCTGTTAAGAATAAGGAGAATGCTAGAAAGGACAAATAAAAATCTTAGAGAAATCAACCACCTGTCAGCTTGTTTCCAAGAGCTACAGTGAGAATAGGAACTTAGAAACCACCAATAATAATGCCTCAGTTTTCATTGCCAGTGATCGTCCTGAGTGGGCATGCAAGCTCTGTTGTTGCTGATGACAAATAGCATAGCAAATTTGTTTCAACCTATGCCATGCAACCAAAATTTGTAACAACTATCCAATGTAAATTCCGGATAAGTCTACCTAAAGTTCCGAACTTGAGAAACTCAACAGTTCAATCTATCCCTATAATACCCATTGACAAACCTTCAACCAAAATGTATTTTCACTTCTTGTGAAAAGGTATTGATCAATAAAAATGTTATCTTTCTTCACCACCTGCAAACAACACACTTGTGCTGCAGGTTACATAGGAGTTCTACTGAGCAAATCATAATTTCAATGGCACGAAACCATAATTACACAGATATGGCAAATAATGAGCAAACCACAATTAGAAAGATACCAAGCTATTGACCAACACATCACTGCTACAATGCAAACATTAAGGTATTAAAATATGGATCTACCATCTTATGATGCATTTCAAATCCCCTCCAATCCCAAAGGTCTAAAAGAACTAAAGCATTGAGATGAAATTCCATGCAGAGCAGCAACATTGATGGATTCATACAAGTACTATATAGGAAATGAAAGAACTAGTAGGTATTGGAGTATTGAGGGATGACCTGAGTGTTAGAAGTGGTAATGGTGCAGTTAGGAACAAAAATTCAGCTAGTGTTGGCCTTAAAATAGTAAAGAAGATTATGTAAACAACATTCAAAACAAGCTTGAAAGCAAGAATAAAAACAAAACCACCACCTAGATCAAGAAGCCCACCAACTATACCTGCTAGTATACCACACATGAAGAATAGAAAATTAATTGATTCACTTTCGAGTTTGTCTCTGCATTCACCAGTTGTTTCATTAATCTCATGTGTTTACTTGTTCAACTGAGTCCATCTAGTGGAGCACCTTCATTAGTTCAATCCAACACAAAGAATAAAATGTTCCACTGATGGACTGCCTTGTCAAGTGGATAGTAGAATCACTTCTAACCTAATTGCTAAACTTACATAATTGTGTTTATAAAAACTATATGTGATTAGTACAATGCCTCCTCTTTTAGTACCCATGCAAGACAAACACAAGGACAAATTCTAAACAGCTGAGCTCATATATCAATTAGACAGTACTCTTTCCATCATATCCTTGAGATACATTGTCCGATCATTTCTTACCTTCTGAAAAAAATAAAGGACTCAACCCCTCAACTCAGCTGGAAAGGGCTCTTGCATGTTACCTACAAAAGAGAAAATCTTATGCTTGGATATAGATAGGTAAAAAATCTAATTTAGTATCAAGAAGATTCATAAACAATGAATCAAAAGTAAAACTTACATTTCTACTTCTTTTTTTAAACGATATAACTTAATTCTCAATACTATCGAGTATCAACACAAACTTTGAATCTGTTAAATATTATCATATAGCATGTGTGCGGTGTATACATCTGCCCTTGTGATGTCTCAAGGCCTTTGTACAACCCTTCAAGTGCTCAAGTATTTAATGGGCCCAAATAGGCTCAAATAGAAAATAAAATAGGTCACAATGGGCAGGCCTAAGCATGGTTAAAAGTGAGATAATCCCAGAGTAAGATTCTGGAATTTGCTACAGGGTCCTTTTCCAAATGCAGCGAGTCAGGTTTCCAACAACTTTGATGAACCTGAACCCAGTTCAACCCTTGAAAGCCAGGAAAAAAGAGAATCCCAATAAACAATAGACAAACCTATATATAAGTGTGTGTGTGTGTGTGTGTGTGTGTGCACAGAAGAGAGATATAGGCTGAAAGCACTCAAGACAAATGTTTAGCTAAATGATACTAGAGACATGAGTACCGATAAAGAGAGACATTGCTTCAAACATACTATTATAAAAGGTTACATATCTGGTTACACAATTTTACTGTTTGAATCAACCTGTCCACAAAAGTGCAGGATTCAAGTTGTAATAGAAAGCTTGCCCAGAAAAAAGGTTGGCAATACGCTGAAACTGTTTACAGACCTAATTCTTGAGACAACCACTCTGTTTCATAAGTCATTGCAAATTTAATACCAAAATTTCTACTTATTTTTTTGCTGGATACCAACATTTCTAGTTATCTCTATATTTCAAATGGCTAGATGAATGATTGCCACTAATTAGTGCTTATGGCCCATCTCATCCACTGATTGGATTGATTGATTGGACCATAACAATGGTTCATGACTGATTAGGATAGTAATTAGGGAAAACCTCAGATCAAGTATCATGTTAGTAGAATGGGCAAACCAAACTCCTGCTGGTGTCCCTAAGTATAATGTGTTTGCTTCTGTAAATCATAGTAACATAACATAACATCACTTCTTTGCTTGATCGTTAATCTGCCTATGAACAATAATGCCCAATACCCAAGAAAAGATAATTTTATTTTTTTGGACACCTTTGTTCCAGCTATACTCATTTTTTTATCAATCTCTCTACACTTGACCTAAAAGGGCCATGCTCATAGAATGCTCAACTCTAATAGAACAACAACCAGGTCCTAAGATAAGAAAATTAAACCCCAAAAGGATTGCAGCAATCAATGACCATTAACATACAAACACCTGTTAAATAACATTTATATTCAATTTTTTTTTTAATCTTAAGCACCCAGATGATTAAATGAAGGTTACTTCTCTATACCTCTGTTTAACCAGAGAACAAGAGGCTTTGAAGCTGGGTCTGTTTCGGCCTCAACAAGGTAGTAAAAGAGGACTCTCTATTGCCTTTCATCCACAGTACTGAATCCTGAAAATTGCTGAAAACTAACCTGTGGTTGTCCAGGAAACTTGTTGATTCCATCAGCCTCCTAGGGAGAGGTTTCCACACTCTCCACTGATTGGCTTCTTTCTTAAATGTTACAGAATCAGTGCTAAGACTAATAAATCAGAAGAACAGGGGAGCACAAACAATACCAGGCAAAACATATGCATAATTGCGTTAGTTGAATGGATATTGAAAACAAGAAAAAGAATAACCTAAATTGTGTTTTTTAAAGAAAAAACATGCATTATCCAGAACTCTATATAACATGTACTTCTTAGATTTGTTGGAGGTTCGTACCACTAGAAATTTCAGGGTTTTAGAGGATTTACCTTTTTGAAAGGTGAAGAGGATGATTGACAAGCTTCCAGTTGGAAATGTTTGAGAGGGCGCTGGATTTTTTTTATTAAAGAGAGAGATTAGAGGATTGGAATCATCTCTGCAACGTTGCGAAGAAGAATGACTATAGCAAAGAAATACACAATCGTTGAGAGAGAGAGAGAGGGGAGAGAGATAAAAAAAAAACTGGAAAAGAAGATTGCCAGGCCTCGCTGCTTCGCTTCACTGTCGCGGCTTGCTATGTAGTTCTCTTGGGGTATTGCCTTATTTTTTCGTTGGTTCTGTCAATCTGTCAACGAGTGCAAAATCAAGTGGTAATCGCTTCCCCTAGAATTGCTAGAATCGATGTCCCCGAAAGTGATTCTGATTTTGGCCCAATTCCACCGCTGATTATACATAATCGGATTCTAGAATCCAAACCAAACACCTTAGCTTAGGCCTAGAATCGATTATAAGCTGGAATCGGATTTCAGAATCCGAACCAAACGCCCCCTTGATGTTGATATAGTGAAACTTGATTCGATCAAACCATGGGCAAGAATCCTCCCAGAGATGCTTGATTTTTTCAACCAAAACGTCGATGAGGATAACCTCGTGGAAAATTTCTTCCATTAACTTCTCGCAGAGATGGGATTCAATGAATCAACCACCACCGACCATGCAGATCTCTTTCCGTCCAAATCAAACCTGACCATTTTTTAATGAAATCGAAGAAACCTAAGTCTCAGGGGGTTCGGTTGCAGCGCTCGAATGGAAAATGCTTCCCCTTCCCTTTGGTCTGACTGAGGAGGAAAACGAAAACCTTGGGGAGAGAGAGAATGCACGGGAACTAATTTGCGTTCAATTTTAGGAAAAGGGTTTTAATTTATTACAGCAGTTTCAGTAGAACCATTTCAGGAAAAAAATCAGTCCCAACAAACTGCTGGTAAAACTAATTTATGATTTTGTATATACCGACGGTCATAGAATTGCAGGTATAATATACTTATCCCCTGCCAACCGCTGTTAGAAAAACCACCGGAATAGTTCAGTTTTTTTTGTAGTAAGGTGGTGGAGACGTTGTTGTAGCTTTTTTTTTTTTAATAGGTTATTATAGGTGAAGATGCGTTTTGAACCCAGGTCTGTGGTACTACACCCAGAGACTTTACCAACTTAGCAAGCTGGCATCTTAATTGTTGTTGTAGCCTTTGCTTGCACATATGTGTGTGTGTGTGTGTGTGAGAGAGAG
>JAOXJP010032347.1:0-16764 GCA_025762735.1 Platanus orientalis | reverse complement strand
GCCTAAGCCTGGTCCTAGTGTGACGAGCCTGAGCTAAGCTAGACAAAGCTCGGTTCAGCTCAGCTCGTTGACACCCCTACTAAGAATAAATCTTGCATTAGGCTCCTTTTTAATTCTAAGTTACATAACAGTGGACTCTTGAGGGGTTGGTGCCTCTTTTAAGTAGGGAGCAAATATTCATATGAACTATTTTTTGATGGTTTTAACCTTATAAACCCTATTTTTTTCATTTAAAAACTGTTTTCATAGTTTTTACCTAACACACCTAACGTTTTGTGTGTAGCAACATAAGGGGATAGAAAATTTGGGTGTAGCAGATTGCTAACATGCATATATTAGCATTCTACCCGTTTTATCTGGGACAATCATCTTAAAGGGGTAATTTTGACATTATTTTTTTATCTTTTTCCCACGAATACTACTTTTGTTCCTTTTGTTGGTGGTTTTTCTCTCTTTGATGTGGGTTCAAGTGATTCATATCAATAGAATGGGTTTGGTTCATGCCTCAATTAAAATGACTTTTCTTACACTTGAAGAAAACAAATGGCGAACAAATAAAATCGCAATTGTTATAAAAAATGATAGCAACAGTACAAATTTCTTATGCTATTTGGAGGAGTCACCACTCTATCTAGAACGCCCCCCTCGACAGTGAGCAATCAGTCGCAAGAATAAGGAAATGAATTGAATTCAATCCATAAAACTATGTTAAAGACTATGTTACATTACTCCTACTCCTACTGCTAAGATAAACTAAATTGGATGATGATGTTGAAGATCACTTTTTCTTCTGTCTCTGGTCTATTTATATTGGATTGGTTGATTACGGCATCATTTCACTTTTCTACGTTGTAGGTGTGGTTATTTCATCTTCTACTTGTTAACATGGCCATTATCTCCATTCCTCATTGTGGTGTCAAACACCAATAATAGGGTGCTTCATGCTCCTATCTCTTCCATTTCATGTGAGCAGTGACCGACATTCGTTGCATATTAACTATCAAGACACGTGTCACCGCCCAACAAAATTTACTTTCTTTACATTGGGAGCACGCTTCGTGTCCTAATACTAGAGGGCAAATTCAAAATTAGTGACATCCACGTGTCTTAAATCCATATGTGAGATTCGAAATGGTATCAACGCCTTCCACCGAAATCAACCATCACTCTACCCTTGCTTTTCTTCATGCATCACCTTTTATCCTCCTTCAATGGGATTGTTTTACCTTCACATTTACCCTTTTCTCTCTCCAACATCTGCAAACTCCACATCCCTATTGTTCTTCTCTGCGAACTTTCCATTTTCACCTCTTTCCATCCTACTCATCGTTCTCTGACCAACTCTCCATTTTATATGCTGCATCTTACCCCCTATAATCTCTACTGGAACATCGATATATAGCAACGATAGAAGACAATGCTACTGGGAGCACTCATTGCATCTTTATACCACCAAATCATATAAACTAATAGTATCTTGAGTAGAAAGTGTTAGAGTCCAATTCATATTCGGTAGTTATAACTGTTTTCACATAACCATGTATCACATAGTTGGTCACGTCTCCATGACCAAGTGGTTTCTGCATGTCTCCATGAACAAGCGATTACAGCACGTTTCCATGAACCATTGCACTGTATGCCAATGTTTTGTATTATTCCACCATTATTATAATAAACTCTTTAGGGCTCCTCATTGAGGACCTGAGGTCATTCACCTAAATCATGTTTACATGGTATCAGAGTCACTGACTCACGTCATGGCTTCCCCTTTTTCTACCGCCTCTTTTATCTCTTTTGTTTCAACCTCTCTTTCTTCCACCAATATCCAAACCTTTGTTTCCAACCTCTCATCTCTTCTTCCTATTAAGCTAGACACTAATAATTATCTGATCTGGCATTCTCAGTTGCACATTGCCTTAGGCACATATGGGCTTCTCTTGTTCATTGATGAAACTGCATCACCTCCGCTTGCTACCACACCAAATTAGGTGGCATCCACAACTCAGTCCTCCAGCAATTGAATCATCAACAATCAAAAGCTCCTCACCTATCTCTTCTCTACCATCTCAACATCTATCCTCCCGCATGTTCTTCATCTCAAGAATGCTTGAGCAGTTTGGCTTGAACTGGAGCGGAAATCTATTTCCCTCTCCAGGTCTCATGTGCTACAGCTCAAGAGCAAACTTTCCAACTTGAAGAATGGATCCTCCTCCATGTCTAAGTACCTTGAGCAAATAAAAGCTCTTACCAATACTCTTCAAGCAATCTCTCACCCAGTCAACAATGAGGACATTGCTCTTTACACATTGAACGGATTACCATCCGACTTCCATGTATTTAAGACAGCCATACGCACCCGTCCATCTCCTATATCCATGACTGAACTAAGTGATTTACTGTAAATAGAAGACACCCAACTACTTCAGTCTAATGCAGCATCGTCGGATATCATTTCATCTATCCTTATTGCCCATCGTACCTCTTCCACATGTTTGACTCGGGTGGACGCTCTCGGGGTCGCGGCGGTGGGTGCTCAACCTTTCCTCGCTCTCGCATTTTTCTATCAAATTTGTAGGCATGAAAACCATACCGCTCTTTAGTGTTTCTACATAATGGATCCTAATGTTCAGTACACGACTCCACCAGCCAGCAGCTACTCATGACCAGCCACTTTCTATGCCTCTTGCCCTCCTCCACCACCCAACCAATGGGTTTTCGACACAGGGGCAACCAACCACATCACCTCTAGCTTATCCCACCTATTGCTTGATCATCGCCCTTATCACGGTTCTGATGTAGTGATGGTTGGCAATGGCCAATCAGTTCCGATTCAAAATACAGGCACAGGTCTGCTACCAACACCAACCGACAATCTTCATCTTCATAATATCCTTCACACACCCTCTATCTCAACTAACTTATTGTTTGTTCACAAATTTACATCTGACAACAATTGTTCTCATCTGTTTACCTCTCATGGTTTTTTTCTTCAGGATAATTCAATGAAACAGATCATCCTCCAAGGTCCGAGTAGGGTAGGTCTTAACCCATTCCAACGTCTGCTGTTTCATCTTTCCTCTCTTCATCTAGTTCAACACTCAGTGCTCATGCTACTCCACTCTCTGTGTAGCATCAACGTCTCGGCCATCCATCGTCTGACACCTTATCTCATGTTCTACATCAGTTGGGTCTTGGTTCTAGGAATATTTCTTCTCTGCAATGTATTGAATGTGCTATTTCCAAATCACATCGTGTAATCTTCTTTTCATCAAATAAAATTTCTTCAGTTCCATCATATTTGATACATAGTGATGTTTAGGGTCCATCTCCCACCCTCTCTTGTAATGGTTTTCGGTTTTATGTCATTTTCGTAGATGATTTTTCTCGCTTTACCTAGTTATATCCCATTCGTCACAAATCGGACATATTCTTCTCATTTTGTCATTTTAAAACCCACGTTGAAAATCTTTTCTCCTCCAACATCAAAATCTTTTGCACTGATGGTGGTGGTGAGTTCCTCAATAACCATTTCAAAGACTTTCTCAACTCTTATGGCATCACTCATCAGGTCTCGTGTCCCTACACCCCGGAACAAAATGGTGTAGCGGAACGCAAGCACCACCACATCATTGAAATCACACGCACCCTACTTCGGACCGCTAACATGCCCCACGTCTACTGGGCTGGTGCCACATGCACTACAACCTTCCTTATCAACCGTTTACCCACTCCCCTTCTAAGCCACTTGTCACCCTATGAAAATTAAGTTATTTTGCCATCCGCCTGACTTTAACTTTCTTCACACCTTTGGTTGTCTATGCTTCTCATGGCTTCGTCCCTACGCTCTTACCAAATTATCCAATCGCTCACTACTGTGTATTTTCCTTGGCTACTCCACCAATAAAGGCTACCGTTGCCTTGATCCCAAATCAAACACCATCTACACTAGTCGTCACGTTACCTTCCATGACACATTGTTTCCTTCTCAACCCTCCCATCATAGTAGTCTTTCATCATGTCCCCCATCCCTTCCCGGTTTTGCTTCTCACCTATCTCCTTCTTTCCCTACCACTTCTTCCTCTCCTCCCGCCACTCCCTTACCCTCTCTCTCTTCACTCACCACTCCCACCACATCCCCTCATCTTACCTCCTCCCCATCCCATTCTATCTCGTGTTCTCCAACCCTACACTCCACCTCTTCCTCTTCCCCCTCACCTCTCTTCACACCCTACCTCCATTGACATCATTATTCCTTCCCCTCTAAATCTCCATCCCATGCAAACACGTTCCAAAACCGGTATCTTCAAGCATGTGCATTGTCTTTGCCTCACCACTTAGAATCTAAGTTTTACTGATGAACCTACATGCTACATGGAGGCTATGAAACACCCCGCCTGGCGCAAGGCCATGTCAGAGGAATTCCAAGCACTACAGTCTTAGGGCACATGGACCTTAGTTCCGTCCTCTCCTCATCAAAATCTCATTAGTTGTAAATGGATCTTCTGCCTCAAGAAAGATGTTGCTCAAGGCTCGTTTAGTCGCGAAGGGCTTTCATCAACATGTAGGCGTTGACTTCTCTGATTTAGTCCTGTTGCCAAAATCCCCACAATGCGGGTTGTACTCACCTTAGCCTTGCATTTCTCCTAGCCTCTTCACTAGCTGGACGTCAGTAATGCATTCTTACATGGGTTCATTGACGAGGTTCTCTTTATGGTTCAACCCCCGGGTTTCACTGATCCCACACTACCTTCCCATGTGTGCAAACTTCACAAGGCTATCTATAGCCTCAAGAAGGCACCCCGGGCCTAGTACGCTCGGTTGTCGAACTTTCTTCTATCAAAAGGGTTATTCACATGCAAATCGGATTACTCCCTTTTTGTACGTCATTCTGCTCCTGGCCTTACAATTTTACTCATCTTTGTTGATGACATACTTCTCACTGGCAACAACTCCACCTTTTTATCCTCATTGTTATAGGATCTTCATGCCACATTTGCGATGCGTAACTTGGGTCCTCTCAATTTTTTCCTAGGCATCGACATCAAATCGTCCCCTTCTGACTACTTCTTAAGTCAAGCCACATATGCCTACTCTTTGCTCTCAAAATCTGCTATGCTCACATGCAAACCATGTGCCACTCCTTTAAGCCCCAAATGTGCATCTATTTCTTCTTCTCCTTTTTCTGATACTACCCTCTTTCGCAGCCTTGTCGATGCCTTACATTATCTCACCCTCACTCGCCCAAAACTCTCATTTGCTGTCAACTCCATCTGCCAACATATGCATAATCCCACAGTCATGCATTTCCAAGCCCTTAAACATATCCTTCAATATATCAAGGGCACTCTCCATTACAGACTCACCTTTAACCCTGGTCCTCTTACATTACATGCTTACTTTGTTGCCAACTGGGTAGGGGATGAATAAACTCGTCGTCACTTCAAGATTCTACGTTTTTCTCGGTTCTAATCCAATTAGTTGGAGCTCCAAGAAGCAATCCACCGTGGCATGCTCCTCCACTAAGTCCGAATATCGGGCCCTTGCTGCAACTGCTACCGAAGTCACCTGGCTTCGCATGCTACTTGAGGAACTCTAGATCCCACTTCAACATACACCCATCATCTGGTGCAACAACATTTCGGCCATTTGTCTCGCGTCAAATCCTGTGTATCATGCTCGTACAAAGCACATCGCCTTGGATTACCATTTTATTCGCAAAAAGGTAATCAATCGGGAGCTCAATGTCCACCATCTCTCCTCCACATATCAGACGACTGACTTGTTTACCAAATCCTTATCTTCCCCTCGGTTGCACTTCTTACATGACAAGATGAAAGTGGTTTCACCGCCCTCATCTTGAGGGGGGCTATTACAGTCCAACTCATGTTCGGTAGTTATGACTGTTTTCACATAACCATATATCACATAGTTAGTCATGTCTTCATGACCAAGTGGTTACCACACGTTTCCATGAACAAGCGGTTACAAACACGTCTCCACGAACCATTGCACTGTACGCCAATGTACTGTATTATTCCACCATTATAATAAATAAACTTTTTAGGGCTCCTCATTGAGGACTTGAGATCATTCACCTAAATCATGTTTACATAAAAAGGTGAAAAAGAAAGATGATTCATAGTTATTTTTCATAAAACAAACAAAGGTTTAGGGTTTAAGGTTGCATTTGACCATATCTTGTAGAGGAAAAAATTGTTTTGTGATGACAAAGTGTTTATAGTATTTATGGTAAATTTTAAGTTGTAGGGTTAGAAATGCCAAAAAAAAGTGTTATGATGAAAAAGCAGGTGTCCAAAAAGAGATGGAAAATTCGAAACACATCATGTGTCAATCAATAACACGTATACAGAAATATGTGTCAATACAGACAATCATTCTCCTATCTGTAACCGTTGAGGCGTTGATCCCTTATTTTAGACCGTTTATGGTTTATATCCTTGAGAGAAGCCCCTTGCTTCAAAACAACGAGAATGGAGTTTTGTTTACACACTAAATAAGAGATCGTGGTCACCTCAGATTTGGCAAAGAGGATTGGGAACGCTTCCCTTAACTAACGCTAACCACCACCCCCTAATAGGGGGCGAGCACATCAGCGCTGAAAAGTGATATGCACCTCCCCCAAAAAGTGTGAATCACCTTTTGGTGGCTAATGTGCCTGCCCCTAACAGAGGTGGTGGTTAGCATTAGTTAAGGGAAGCGTTCCCAAACCTACCTCATTTTTTTGTGCAACTGTTAAGGTCAGATTGATATTAGGGTGTGTCATGGCGAAAAAGTGACTTACACTTTTAAGGGATGTTTTTCACTTGAAGGCCTGAAATCCTCTACGCCACCCCCCTGTGAGCCACTCAATGGCCACACAAGGGGAGGATCAACTGAGTTTTTGAGATGTCACATCACCTCCAAAAAGTGAATTGATTCCCTCCTTGTGTGGTCATTGAGTGGCCCACAAGGGGGGCGGCATTGAGGATATTTGCCCCACTTTTCAGTATTGATGTGTTTCTGGGCTGACATTGTGGTGAGCTACAGGTGAGCCCAGACACAAAGGGGAGTGGGCCCTGCAAAAAGTGTATGGGCTCCACCCCCTTTGTGTCTGGGCTCACCACAGGGTAGAGGATACGAGTCCTAAAACGTGCGATGAGGAATTTCTCCGCTGAGGTCAAGGGGCGGCCACATCAACAAGTGATTTACATATGCCCCCAAAAAGTGAAATCCTGATGTTTCCGCCTGTTTGACCCTCAGTGGAAGTTAGAGGAGGATAGTGTCGGCATACAAAATCCAAACCGTTAAAAGTGTGGTTGGTAAAGAGTAGCATATTCTTTATAAATATGAAAAAAAGGTAACATATTAGTATTTTTAATTTATAAGGTTCTGTTAACGCCACGTGTATTTTTTGAACGGATGGTGTTAAGCAACAATTGACCGGTCGCCACGGATTCACTGCAACAAAAACATCAAATGTTTGATTTTGTTATTATTATTATTATTTTTGTTTGTGAGCTCATTGTTTTCATCTTCCGTTAACCGAAAACCAAAAAACAAAAAATATTATTTTTGTTTGTGAACCCCATTGTTTATGATAACGACGCCTTTTTCCTTGACAAAAATCTCCGTTATAATCTAAAGTATATACTTCAAGGAGGGGCCCACATGGCCGTATAGGTATTCGGGCCTTGCTAGGCCCAAAACAGATTGGTCTGGCCCACCATAGCCTTGTCAAGCGCTTGTCCTATTGGAGTGGAGAGATATCATGCCAGTACTATAATACGCTTCTATGACCCTTGTGTAACTGAAGAGACACCTTTGTGTCGTGTCATGTTTTGATTGGTCATGACGTGAACTCTCTCAATTTACACTGTAGACAGTTAAACAAGCCTGGCATTACCCGGTTCGAGAAATGCCCATCCAGTCGCTTATCCACCCGAGTCTGGATATGCTGAAATTGACTTTTCAGCAAAAATTGTTGAAAAACCAATCCCAACAGGACACATAATAGACTTGATAAACATTTTAGTTATCCTAACTATCCACTAGACAGGATCGTTTAGATCTTTGTTTCATCCTGTTTAGAAGGGATTATGTGGCACGTTAGGATTGATTTTTCAGCATTTTTGCTGAAAGACAAAGCAGACCCTGACTCTATCCACCTCCTCCTCGTCATTCGTTCGCAACCCCTAATCAAACTGCTTGAGATTTGGTGTGACCCCTAAAGTCAAACTAAGGTGAAAATGAAATTAAGGGCTGACACATCAGCACCAAAAAAGTGACTTACACTTTTTGGGGATGCTTTTCACTTTTGTTGCTGATGTGTCAGCCTCTGATGTCTGTCTCACCTTAGGCTGACCTCAGGTGGTCGCACCAAATCCTCAGCTCATCAAAGTACAAATCCTCTACTGTACCTTAAAGTATGGCATCTTCCTACATGCGTTTGTAGTTATAATATGTATTCAAAGTAGCACAGCCCGTGAACCTGACACGGCCAAACACGAAATAAAGTAGGTTAAGGTTGAGTCTAAATGTGTTTTGGGTCAAAGCGGGTCAACCCGTTTTGACACAATTAATAAATGGGTCGTGTTTGGGTTGGCCCATATAATCGTATACCCTTTACATGACACAAATCTGATCCACCATCACAAATTACCACATAACCTGTGAACCCGACATGACACAACACAAAATAAAGCGGGTTAGGGTTGAGTGTAAATGTGTTTTGGGTCAAAGCAGGTCAACCCGCTTTGACACGATTTATAAATGGATCGGGTTTAGGTTGAGACATATAGTCATATACTCTTATCTTGACAAGACACGAACCCAACCCGCCAACACGAATTGTCATCCCTAATTCAAAAGGAGCTAATGTCTTTTCTAGGATTTGGTGTCCAAGACACTAGGGGATGTCATATGGAATAAAATGGGTGGGAATTTGAAATGTCATCTAATCCCCACCCTTTTTATTCCATATGACATCCCCCAGTGTCCTGGACACCATCCTATACACCAAATCCTGGACAGGATATTTATTTAGATATTCAAAGCATCATATTTTGATGGGTATTTTCTTTTTGGAATACTGTCGCCCGCAGGATGAAACCACTTATTAAGCTGCAGTTAGGGTTGGGCATGGGCTGGGCCAACCTGTAAATTGGTCTGACAAAGTTTGACCCAAGTTAGGCTTGACCAGTGCCCTGAAATTAAAGCCCGGATTTTTGATATGGTTGAAATCGGGCCTAAATGTTAAAAAATTGGGCCCAAACCTGGTATGAACCATGGTCTAATAGAACAGGCTTGGACGTGGGCTTACTATGACCCAACCCAAGCCCGGTCCATGCCCACCTTAGCTGCAGTAAAGGATCTTAAGTTAACTCATTGCACTTTTATTTTTATAGAGAAAAGATCTGCTGAGCCCAATTTGTCTGTTCCCCCTTGTCCCCACACAAAAGGTGAGGTATAGGGCTAAAAATGTAGAAACAGTTTTCAAATGAAAAGATAGTTTTATTGGGTTAAAATCATAAATAAGTGGTCAAATGAACATTTGCTCCCTATTTAAGAGGCACCAAATTCAAAAAACCATCACATATCAAGGGACAGAGAAAAAATCTATTACACCCAATTTCTATTCTCCCGTCTCCCCCACACACAAAAGTTGGGGTGTATAGGTTTAAAACTGTAAAAGCAGTTTTCAAATGACAAAATTGGTACAATAAATGCTCAAATGAACATTTGCTCCCTATTTAAATAGGCATCAAATTCAAAAAACCATCACGTATCAAGGGACATGAGGGGACAAACAAATTTGGGTGTAGCAGATCCTTTCTCTTTTTAATACTTTTGGACAATATGGATTTATGCGTTGTAGATCTCTAAAGCTCTATAGGAAACTTCGGGCTGAGTTGAGGGTTTGCAATTTTGCGTGGAGTTCTAATCAGCTCAAGCCAAAAAACTCATGGGTTTTTTTTATTATTTTATTTTTGTGGGTCTTTATTTCTCTTTTGTGTGTTTTTATTTATTATTATTATTGTCTTCATACAGCAGGCTGAAGTGCTTGAGCTGATTATTGAGGTTTTGCATGAACTTTTTTTTTCCCTTCTTCGTTAGTTATTTTTAGGCTTTATGAACTAATATTTCTGGAACTTTTGGTAAGACAAACCATCTTCCATGTTTCGTAGCAAAACATTGGTGAAATATATAAAGCTCTTACAATGGGTTGGTGAGTGTAAGCCTGTAAAGGTCTATTTCTTCAAAATGAATTTGAGCTGTGAAATTCTGGCTTATTTTCTTTCTGTCTCTTTCTGCTGTTCTGATTGTTGAATTTGGAAAAAGTAGAAGAAAAGAAAGGAGGAGGAAGATTGATGGTGACTGGTGGGCTGTAAGAAGCTTCTGGCGGCCATATTTAGACTTTCTTCTAATGGTGAGGGTTGGGCAGAGGTCCGTTTGGTGTATTGCTCCACTTAGTTCCCTGATTCAAAGTCGGATTTTTGTGTTCATTTCTTGATGTCATAAATTTTTTTTTATTTATAATAAAGCATGTATTTTTTTAAATTTTTTTAATTATATCTAAACAAACTTAAGTGGAACTGAGTGAACACAAACCCTATCAACCCGGAGTTTGAAAAGCACCTCCTTGGAGCCCTTTAAAAAACACGATTTACTCGGTGTGTGGGAGAGGTAGGGAGTCATGTGTCCCGAGGATCTAGTCAGGAGGTGCTCTAAGAGGCTAAGTACCTTGGTTACCAAATACAAAATAAATTACCCGGAAAAAGCATTGGACCGAAAAGATTGAAACCGATAAACTATCATGTTCAGCATTAAAACTATGCTTTTAGGGGTTTTATTTACATTTGCAGGCCATGTCACCAAAAATATAAAAAAAAACCCTCCAAAATTCGAAACCCTATGCAATCTGATATGCACTAAACACCAATGTCAATTGCCGCCATCGATTGTAACTACAGCGATCCTTTGCCCTTAGTTTGGTGCAGGTTAGGGTTATTATAGACTCACGCTGATATCCTCTATGCCACCTCCCTTGTGAGCTACTCAATGACCATATAAGGGGGGGGGGGGAGTCAATTCACATTTTGGAGGTGATGTGACATCTCAAAAACTGAGTTGATCCTCCCCCCTTGTGTGGCCATTGAATGGCTCACAAGGGGGTGGCGTAGAGGATTTCAGGCCAAATTGAAAAACACATCACTACGTGAGTCTTTGGTGCCACTAAAATTTAGGTGAGAACAAATCTTGTGAGAACTGTGAAAATGGCATTAGGGTGCGGACACATTAGTGCAGAAAAGTGATAAGTGCCCCCCAAAAAGTGCAAATCTCTTTTCAGGTACTTATGCGTCAACTCCTCTTGTGACGTTTTCACGGTTCTCACGAGATTTGTTTGCACATAATCCAAGCACCTTGGGTGCACGTCATACAGTGACCACACCTATTTTAATCACATACTATTTTCTTCCGTACATAAATTGTGAAGTAGTGATTTAGTTTGGGCTAGGTTGAGCCAAAGTCCGGCTAAAACAGCCCAAAAATTTTGTTGGTTGGGCCCCTTTGTCTTCAAGCTGGGCCAAGTTCAGGACAATGTAGAGTGAGACAACAGTGTGAGCCACACGTTAGCTGGAAGTGTATTGGCCGAAGATGGACTGTCCAGCCCAGCAGAATCAACGGCTAAGGGCATCCCGTCCCTATTGAGCCTGCATTGATTGAGGATCACAGCCGTCAGTGCTCATCCTGAGAGCTCCAAGGACCGTAGAAACCGTCGGGATGTAAGCTGTTCCCGGAAGACTGTCCCTACCGATTTTGAATAATCTCCAGTCTGAATGGATAGATACCACTTTATTACCAATCAGTATGTGACATGTGTCCATACAAAGGGTGTTTGAGTCAATACACATGGGTTCAAGAGGGCATTACAGTAAATGCACAACGGGTAAGTAGCTGTGTATTTATTAATGCACCCATGTCACATCCTGAGAGAGACTGGAGTGGTACCTGTCCATTCAGACCGGAGATGATCTGAACTCGTCTCTACCAACTCCTTCGCTACAGAACGAGCGAACAGACCAAGTAGGGTTGTGTTCAGTTCAAGCAGTGATGCTACTGTATATCATTCTTTTTGTTATTCATGCAGTACTCTTAAGTGCTTGAGCTGATGAAACCCAACCATACAAAAAGAAAAATTAAATAAAATAAAATACAACACTGTTTTGAGTGGGGCCCACAACATTCAACCCTCTCGTTCCATCGTCAAACTTCCATTCAAATTCAAAACTTTGGTTCGGAGTGACAGAGAGAGGAAAGCTTCAATGCAAAGCAAGGCTCTGCTCTGCCTTAAACTTTCCACAAGAAAGATAAAAAGCTCTGCTCTGCCTTACACTTACCAAAAAACAAAAGAAAAAAAAGCTCAGCTCTGCTCTGCTTAGTTACACTATAAGCTGCGGAGCCTCCCAATAGATGTTCTGTCCTGGATTCGGTGTCTAGGATGGTGCCTAAGTGTCCTAGGAGTTGGGGTTAGATGCAATAATTTTAATTAGAATAGATGTTCTATTCAAGACACTAGATGACTTCACATAGAATAAAATGGGCTCCTTTGGATTAGGTACGAATGCCCAAATGTGAAAGTGGTGTGAGTGCGATCACACCGGGGCTGGATGCATCAATGTCAAAAAGTGAAAGCCAAATCCCCAAAAGGGGATGATATCCTCTATGATTGTACTGTATTGGAGCCACCATTCATGAGGTGTCGTGTGGATTTAGGTACTGACAAAAGTGTGAGCCCAACCCCCATTGTCAGTACCTGATACCACACGGTGGCCCGTGAATGGTGGCTCCAACCTGGTGCAAAAATTGAGGATATTCCCCAAAAAGTGTGTAAATCACTTTTTAGGCGGCTTGGCTTCTGTGAGCACAATATCTGTGCATAATGCTTGTCAGGGGCTGAGAACACTCATTTCAGCATTGAAAAGTGATTTGCATTTTTTGGGGTGCGTGTTTATCACTTTTCAATGCTGATGTGAGGGCAAACATGCCTCTGAACATAAATTGTGCACAGATTTTGAGTGCACAGAATCCGGAGCATGCCCAATTTGGTGCCTCTGCACTTTTAGATAGAGAGCAATAGATGTTTTGATGACTTCACATGGAATAAAATATGGGAAATGATGTTCTGTATAGGATTTGGTGTCCAGGACACCAGCAGCCATTATATAGAATAAAATGCATATTCCATTATTCAAAATTGCATCACCCACCCATTTTATTTCATTTGACGTCCCCTGGTATCCTGGGCACCATCTGGACAGAACATCCTTTCCTAATAAAATAGGCAGGGCGGCCGGTTAGATACAATTTCAAATTCTCATCCATTTTATTCCAAGTGAAAGTAACGCCCTGGACAGGAAATTTGTTGAACATTTTATTAGGGGGCCTGATTCTGAGGAAGCACTGTTCCCCGGCGTGGGGCCCACAGTCCCCATGAGAAGGGGAACGGTACACTGAATTTTCTAGCCTCTTTTTCTTTTTCTTTTTTGTTAATTTAACCCTATAGACCCCATTTTCATGTACCTTCTTTTCTTTCTTTTTTTTTTTTTTTTTTTTCTTCAATTTTTACAGTTTCATTTGAATATGAGAGAGAGAGAGAGAGAGAGACTTACAGGCCACCAATAGCAATGGAAGCTCCGACGGCAAAGATGGTCCCTCCTCTTGCACCATGGTACATGACTAATCTACTGCCATACCAAGCCATGAAAGCCCAAATACCGAAGACGACGCCGTTGCTTCCAATAGCCAACCCCTTGGCCAAACCCTGCTTCAGCCCTAACTTTACAGACCCTTGAAGCGAAGAGGAAAACTCAGCCATGGTCTTGCTTTCTCCGGCGAACGAGTAAACCGTCCTGATCGATGATATGGCCTGCTCCGCAATATTACTAGCCTTATTATACTCCTCTCTGATCTTCCTCGCTAATCCCATTAGAAACCTCCCGTACACCAAACCAGGAATGACTAGAAGCAGCACAAAAGGGAAGGCCACCAAGGCCAGCCTCCACATTAGCATAAACGCAGTGACGTAGCTCCCTACGAACATTGCCGTGTTCATCAAGAAATTCGGCACCTGGTACACATCAAAGATCAAACTGTAAATGATAGGCTCAACAAAAAAAAAACAAGTTGCAATTACATGGTTTGGCAAGATTGTCTACGTCCACGAATTCACACAGATTCCATTATGTTAAAAAAAAAAAAAAAATTTTGCTCAACATAGACAGCCTCTCGTTCTCTCAAAACGTAATTTCATTCGAAACTAAGGTCTTAACCCTTCTATACAAGCAGTATTAGAAGTATGTAGAAGTAAATTCTCAAAAATACTCTCAAAATCGGCAGACACCCTGACAAGCTCTCAACCTGCATGCTGAGGATGCCTTGTATTTCGAGACTGCACAATCAGTATTCTAAATCAATAGCTGCTAATCAGGCTCCATCCTCAACACAAAAATATAGAAAAGCTGGATCAAATCCTCCACTTTATCAAATCTATTATTGCATTCTAGTAATTTAAAGCATGTTAAAATGGTACCTTTTCA
Source organism: Platanus orientalis (assembly GCA_025762735.1). Classification (NCBI taxonomy): domain Eukaryota; kingdom Viridiplantae; phylum Streptophyta; class Magnoliopsida; order Proteales; family Platanaceae; genus Platanus; species Platanus orientalis. The sequence continues at coordinate 2,167 of JAOXJP010032347.1, read as the reverse complement.
CCAATAACGTCTTGAATCACGAGACTATCATTGGAGACGCTTGTGACCACCTCAGCCGTGCTTGACACCTGCAGATCAAAGTAACCCACGTCTTGTCTCAGCACCGCTTTCAAATATCTCGCTCTCATCCTCGTAGCTTGTCTTTCTCCCGTTCTTGTCCAACAATACCCCTCTGTAACCAACAAATCTTCATGCAATCTCCATAATCCTTCAAAGCTAAGGAAATTAAACTCAAAAGGAAAAGAAAAACTTACCCAAAAACGAAACAACCCATGATCCACATGCCATGTACAGTAGAATCACCGCATTCTATTACCCAGAAAACAAAACCAGAAATGGGTGATGAAGGAGAAAATGGGTGAAACCGTGAAATAGAATATAGATAAATACCTCGTTGATTTTGTGGCGAAAGAGATCAGGATCAGAAGTGGATCCACCTCCAAGATGGTTCATAATCCTGCTTAGGATGTACAAGGTTAATGGGGTTATGAATCCATCACCGACGGCGCCGAGAAAGCCCAGAGCCATCAACCACTTATCTGCCCGATCGGCATGCTTAAAGAGAGTCCGGACGGAGCTCTTCTTATCCACCTTATCACCCATTTCACCCTCTCCGAGTAGATAAGAATGCCAATCAAATAAAGAGCTTCCTTCCTTCACAGATCTCTCTTTCTCTTTCTCTCTCTTTCTCTTTCTTTCTCTTCTCAGGCTCTCACTTTCTTTTTACGAGATGTTTTATGATGCAGAGACAGAGAGGACCATTGGAGCTATATATATAAGGTAGGACTTTTGAAACGTGGTTTTTTTTTTCAGAACTGGAGAGGAGATTTATGTTACCAGTTTTATGATATTATGTGCAGTGATCTACTTCTTTTACGGAAGGAATCGTCTAGGTGTGAAATTATTAGTGATCACAAGGTTGACCTTCTTCCCTTTCGAAACCGAATCGTCATGGATGACGTTAAGTGTGGCACCCCAAAACTCTAATTCTTCTCCATTCTGAGTCCGGACCGGGAGAGTCTTTTATTAAGGAGGATGCGACATGTGGCAAGAAAAGTCAAATTTGAAACTTTTGGTAAATTTTTACCATGTGTCTCTTCATCTCGAAGCAAGACACTCCCCCGCTTTTGTTTTCTAAAAGAGGATCTGGAGTCTTCGGTTACGAGACAGTTATGATTTCCCGGTGTTTTCTCGAGTCGGGTACAGTTGTACAGAAACGGAGAACAACCTAGACGTAGAAAGAATTTCATTTCCTTTTGAACTGGTATGGCTTCGGATGCGGGCAAAGGCTATCTCAATCAATTACGTTTTTTAAAAGTAAGCAGAGCAGTAGCCATCGTTTTACAAGATCTAGTCTAATTGGTTTTGGCGGCTGTATCTCACGTGTCTCATATTAAAAAGAAGAGGACCTATGAATGGTTGGAATTTTAACTATATGATTAAATGTTTTCAATTGCTTAATTAAGACATCCTTGCTTTGAAAATTTTCCAGCCCTAATAGAGGTCTTTTAAAGATTCATAAACTAATATAATATATGGTTAAGATCAGCTGTGATAGGGATTTAGAAGAATGTTCCTATAATAGTATTGGATTGTCAAGCATTAAATTAGAATCCAAAACTGATTATATACATAAGAAATTACCTTAATTTTTCAATTTGATAGTAATATTATGACCTCTAAAAGTATATAATTTTTGAAATGTAAACCTTCGAATAACATTAATAGAAATTTTGACTTGTAGCTGATTATATAGAATTTATTTAAAAGTATTCATTAATTTATCAATATGTCTTGATTATTTCAATAAGCCCTCACAATGTCTTATAATATCATTATGTGGTGAATAATAATCCTCCCAAACGTGATTCAAAAAGATACATTTATTTTCATTATTAACATTTTTTTCTAATTTTGAATCCTTTAATAATATAAATAACTCTTAATAAGAATGCGCAATGACTTTTCTATTAAAAAGATAGTATGATAGACAATATGCAATATTCTCAAAAAAAGAATATTTGAGTAAAGAAGAAAATTACGTGAATCAAGAAACTTGAACATAATGATGATGATTTTTTTTAATCTTGAAAGTGGATATTTAGAAAGACGAATTTGATATGGAACCATTTTTAAATAAGCACGTCTTAATTTATCACATTAGTTG
>JAOXJP010032336.1:0-16764 GCA_025762735.1 Platanus orientalis | reverse complement strand
AAATTTGGGTGGATATTGTTAGCACAACAACATATTTATTGAATCGGGGACCTTTAGTACCTTTGGATGGTGGACTCCTAGAAGAAGCATTGACGAGAAAGCAGGTAAATCTTGAACACCTAAGAGTGTTTGATTATATGACTTATGTACATGTTGATGCAGATTAGCAGGACAAGCTAGATCCAAAATCCAAAATGTATGTTTTCATTGGATATAGATCATAAGAATTTTGCTATCAATGTTGGATAATGAAAACCAAAAAGTTATAAGGAGCAAAAATGTTGTATTAAATGAAAAAGTCTTGTATAAGGACAAGGCTACTATTTCAAGCAAATAAAAGGAGTTTATATAGTTTGAGGAGATTTCTGATGATGATGTGCAGGGTGTGAATGAGAATGAAGCACCAAATACAGAAGAACATGGGGATCAACAAACATTACCTTAAACACCTACTCCAGAAATAAGAAGGTCATCCAAGACACCTAAACCAACACAATGGTATTCTCCTTCTTTATATTATTTGTTGTTGACAGATGGTGGTGAACCCGAATGCTATAAAGAAGCATTGGAGTGGATTCTAGGACTGAGTGGGAGCATGCAATGGATGAGGAGATGAAGTTTTTACTATCCAATCAGACATGGGATTTACTTCCATTACTAGATGAAAAAAGGTATTGAGCAATAAATGGGTTTTTAGGTTGAAGGATGAGAATGATGGGACCAAAAGATATAAGGCCAAGTTGGTGGTTAAAGGATGTCAGTAAAGAAGAAGAATAAATTATTCCAAATTATTTTCTCCAATTGTGAAGATGACAACTATCAAGATAGTATTGAGTATAGTAACATTAAAAGATTTATATCTTGAGCAGCTTGACGTAAAGATTGTATTCTTCTATGGTGATTTGGAGGAGGATATCTACATGGAGCAGCCAAAAGGCTACACTACTGAAGGAAAGGAAAAAAATAGTGTAGAAGTTAAAAAGAAGCTTATACAGGTTGAAGCAAGCACCAAGGCATTGGTATTTGGAGTTTGACAGCTTCATGATAGTAAATGGCTTCAGGAGACGTCATACAAACCATTGCTGCTATATCAATAGGTATGATAATAGTTACATCATATTGCTCTTATATGTTGATGATATGCTTATTGTAGGATCAAACATGCATGAGTTAAATAATCTCAATGATATGCTATCAAGGGAGTTTAAGATGAAGAACTTGGGTGCAGCTAAGCAAATTCTTGGTATGAGAATCACAAGAGATAAGAAGAACCATGTGCTGAAGTTGTCTCAAGAGGACTACATTGAAAAAGTCGTAAAAAGGTTTAACATGCAAAATGCCAAACCAGTCAGTAACCCATTGGTAGGGCATTTCATACTTTCCAAAGAGAATTCTCCTAAAACTCAAGAGGAGATAGATTACTTGTCCAAGCTACCATATGTATTAGTAGTAGGCAGCTTAATGTATGCTATGGTTGGCACAAGGCTAGACATTATCCATTCAATGAGAGTTGTTAGTAGGTTTTTAATCAAGCTAGGATAGATACATTGGGAGGCTGTGAAGTAGATTTTAAAGTACTTAAGGGGAACTTCTAAAGCTGCATTAATTTTTGGAGGGTCTAGACTTAACTTACAAGGTTATGTGGATTCGGATTTGTCACGAGGTTTTGACAAACGAAGAAGTACTATAGGGTATGTCTTCACCTTAGGTTCTACAGCTATTAGTTGGGTGCCATAGTTGTAGAAAATAGTGACACTTTCAAGTACTGAATTAGAATATATTGCTGCCATGGAGGCAAGCAAGGAAATGGTTTGGTTGTAGAACTTGATGGAAGAGTTGGGAAAGAAGCAGGAGAACTTCAGGTTACATAGTGATAGCCAAAGTGCTATTCATCTTGCAAAGAATTCAGCATTCCATGCAAGGACCAAACACATTGACATGAGACATCACTTCATACATTCTCTTCTAGAAGAAATGGTGTTGAGATTGGAAAAGATCCATATGGATGACAATCCTGGAGATATGTTCACTAAGGTAGTTGCAACAGTGAAACTAGAGCTATACAAAGCTTTAGTTGGTCTTTAGGTATAAAGATAGAATAGTTGAGTCATAAGAGATAGGAATCACATTAAGGAAAGAATGGTGTTCACAAACACAGGAGATGCAACAAGATATCAAACTTCAAGTGGGAGATTATAATGTGTGAAGTTTAATTTTGGGTTAGCATCTAGAATTTAACCCAAAATCTAACTCGGATATAACCTAAAGAAAAACCTAAAAAGCTAAAATTTTGACCCCTTTTTTATGGTTTTATGTACCAGATCAGATCCGAATGGTATTTGCATATGTATTAAGGTTTTTGGGCTTTTTTATATGTTTCATCCTAGGGTCATGTGCGAAGAGGGAAAAAGTAGTAAATCGTCTTTGACAAGTTTTCTTCTAGATAGTGAAATTTTTCTTTATAGCTCCATGGTTTTTCCCTAAATTGGGGTTTTCCACATAAATCTTGTGTTGTGTATGATTTTTGATTTTTTTTGTTTGTTGATTTCATTGCATCTCGTTTCTTCTGTGGAGAAAAAGGTAAAATGATCATAACATGCCCTTTGTTTGGAAGAATAGAACTGATATTTGGTTGATCTCTACAATTAAAGCCATTCCAAAATCATTTGAACTTCTAAATTTCTATAACTTGGTATTAAACTCATTGATTATATTGAATTTTATGCTTCCTTATGTGATCCTATGAACTATGTGGACCATCGAATCTTTTTACATGCTTTGAATCATTGATGTTATATGAAATATTAGTGAATTATTGAGTTTTTAGTCTTATGAATATTGAATCATGCACAAACATTGCATCTAGTGAATCACATCCCTTTGAAGTGACTAAATCATGACAATGCTATGCTTATGTTTGTTTTATGCATTATAAAGATATTCTGATTTTCAAAGTTATGTGAAGCTTCAAACTTATTGATGTGAACCTTATTGGACTCTGAACCTTTAACCTATTTCAGGCCCTATCATTGGGGTTACAACAAGGCTTTAGTCCCTTATTTTGGGGTTGAACATGAGACTAAAGACCATTTTTTTGTGGGGTTTGGTATGAGACTCAAAACCTTAACCATGGGGTTGACCAGAGCATACAAATACTTTACTTTAGACCTTTGGACACCTTTAGGCCCCAACCTTTGTGGAATGATGTGTTATTTGGACTTTGGACTCTTTGAACCATGTGGATTTAGACCTTTCACACATTGATATTTGGACCCTTCAAACTTTGAACTCCGAATACTTTGAATAGTGAACTTCAAACACTTGAACATATGAACTTAAGACCTTTGAAACATTGAACTCTTAATATATCAAATCACTGAACATCAAATCCTTTGAAACTAACATATGTCATTCAACTCAGAGACTTTGATCTTCATATTGAATTACTTGTTTGGACACCAATTCTTATTTGGTATTAGTATTAAACTTCGAATTGTGAAGTCAAAATTCTTTATTAAACTTGGAACTTTATATTGAACCTTTGACTTCAGTTTGACTTTTGATTATTGTTCAATTTGTATTAGCATGACTATGTTTAGTGTTTCGATCTTTGTTTAGTTCTGTATTGACCTTTGGACTTGCTAGTACTTAGATTTATTCTTTGTTTCATATTATCAATAGTCAGTTAGATTGCTTACAAGTTGGGACTAACCCAACCACGTTGTTTTTCAGATTGACTATTATTGTAGGTCATTCACTTTAACCTCTCAAATCACCTTGTTCTACAATATTGTAGTAGATGTCACATCAAATGAATGAAACTAAGTAGTTCACGGAAGAAAACCACTTATCCTAGAAAAAATTCCTAAGAATGAGTTGAACTTACCAAATTAGGGAAAAGTTTATCCTCTTTCTTCCTAAATCTCTCAATTCTCTCTTTTTTCTCTCACTCTCTCTTCCTTTCTATGTTTTAAAAGGTTTAGTAGAACTAAATGAGGTTTAAAAGGGGTAATAATTTTCATAAATGAAATCCCACATGTGTGGGGGTCAAATAGAAGAAGCAAGATGCCCGTTTTACTGCGAGGTTTCTAAGCTGAAAATTCAGAAAGTCCCTGACATGTGCAAGACTAGTCAGGAAGATGGGGCATGTCCCATGTGACATGCATTCCCTGGCTAGTCACCAAACCCCTGACTAGTTAGGCCTGGAAAAGTCTGAAAAAAGTGAAAAATTTTATCTAAATGACATTACCCCAATCATGCTCTTAGGACAACTTTGGAACTTGACAAGTTTGGGACTTGCCTTTATTTTCCTCACCTCTAACTCATTCTATTGGGTCCCAAACACTATAAATAACTTCTTAAAAATTTTAAAAGATAATTTTACTCTTAAACATGAAAAAATTATATTTTTACCATTCTAAGGCATTGTACAGTACTATAATAAATCTCAATCCCAAGAATAAATGAAAGATACGGGTTACATAACGGCCTAATTATCTATATAAATATGGAATCCTTGATATGAAAGGAGAGTTGCACAAACATGTAGAAAATTGTCGACAGATTTTCTTGAAACACAAGTTAGAAAAGCAGGGATAGAAGCTTCAGTGGACTAGTAAGCATGGGAAAGGAAATAAAATAATCAAAGATGGCTTCAACAAGGTGATGTCACAATCTTGTATAAGATATATCAAAACTATTATGAATTTTATATCTTTGTTATATATATTTTTCTTCAGAAAAGTGTAATCCACCAAAATCAAATCATAAATGAAACCATTCCAAATGAATGGATAATTTGACACGTAAAGATAGACACGAAATTTGACGTGTACACCATGGGAATCACCCCTATCTTTAATTCCTACATGTTAGAAGTTGCAGGTATGTCATCCATGAAGGACTTACAAGGGTGAAGGATTCAATGAAGAGTCCTTCCTTGGCACAAAGCCCCTAAAAGTTCAAATCACCATTGCTCATGGTCAAAGCTTCTTTATCGGTCCATGGATTTAGGTATTTCTTTTCTACCTCAATCTCTTTAGGCCTCTCAAGCTTTGGACATTGCTACTGATCAACTTCCATGCTTTCTTCATTCTACTTGGTTGCCTTTTGCTTCTTAGGTCTCCTTTTTTCCTGCCAATAAGGGCCTAGATCACTCTTGGCTTCTCCCTATCAAAGTCCTGGCTTAGTTCTTTTATAATCATGGGAAAACATCCCCTTTCCAACTTCTTATGGTCTTGTTTTATTTCCATTGGCTCGTCAACTGGCTACTCCTCCTAGCCTTTCGCAAGTGCATTAAACTTGTCATTGAATCCCTCACCTATGATTCCCCATGTCTGCCCTCTATGGAGAAGGGCTTGTTGTATTAACCACCTCATTTTCTGAGTTTGAGTCATGCTAGGGAAGTTTGAGTTGTATTGTTGCACCCTAAAACCTATACTAGTAGGGCCATGAATTTTGGCACGTGACATTAACACATTTCATTTATTCATTTAAAACATGTATAAATTTTTTAATTTCTTTTTCATTTATTCTTTTTATTTTTACTCAGTAAAATAATACATCAATCACATTTTCCAATAAACATCACATAACCATTTATTACATTTTTTCATAAGTCTAACCTGTATAAAATTTTATAATCCATACACCATCATCCTGTAAATTAACCCATAAACATTGTCTAACATTCTCATTTAAATTAAATAAATAGTCTGACATAATTAAATCCATCAACTAAAATCAAATACTAAAATTTCTAAACTTATTACATCCCTTAAAATTTAAATTGAAATAACTTAACTGAAATAAATAAAGTATTTAACTAATAAAAACTAAAATAAACATATGTTTGGTCACCAGCTCTTTCTCTTTGAAACCGCTACTCTATGATTTCCTTATCATTTATTGTATCATATTAGGATAAGTTTGACATACTTAGCAAAAAAAATAGTAAACTATGGATCAAGTGTCAACAAGATTTCAGAAACTAAACAGATATTTTTTTTATTTATAATTCATTATGTATAACAGTTCATAAATTAATCTTATACATCACTAATACAAAAAACACTTTTTATAACGCTTAAAAAACATTGTTCAAAGGTGCATTGTAAAAAGGCATAGACTTTATGCAGCGCTTTAAAAATGCTGCAAAAGTACTTTATGCAATGTTTTTAAAAATGCTGCATAAAACACTTTTGTAGTGTTTTTAAAGCGCAGCATAAAGTGAACCTTAGACAGCTTTTTAAAAACACTGCATGAAGTTACTTTTTACAGCATTTTAAAAATGCTGTGTAAAGTGTTTTTTTTTTTAAATTTACCTCTTATCTTCTCTTCCTGACATTTTTCAACCTAACAACTACGAAAATTTCCAAAAAGATCACCACCAATCTGAACTCACAATATATAAATCCTAACACTACCAGGTATGTTCAGAAATAAGATATTCTAGCAACAATAGAGAATCTTTTAGGTATGTTTAAACAACTTAACAACAATATTAAAACAAGCATAACCCAATAAGTTATCAATAAGTTCAGCAAGCATTGATGATAAACCCCTATTGAGGATCAAGGTAACACACAGGCTTCAATGTTATATCACAGCTTATAGAAATAGGCATGTGGTACAAAACCAACCAAATGTATCTACAAATGTAATAAACTAGTGTGATGGGAAGAGCTATTAACATCCCAAATATAACTAATTATCAGAACTTACATCAAATTATCCATCCCAGTATGCAAATGGTGATGGGTTTCCCAGATAAGTCATGTTGCAAATGGTGATGGCTTTGCCAGACAAGTCACTTGCCTTCATCCTGAATGACAGAAAATAAGTAAAGCATCAAAATCTCATTATCTATTAAATGTTCTAAAAGAAAAGAGAAATCCAAGACATAAACTAGTATTGTTCACAAAATTATGTAAACAATTATTTCTCTGTTCAATAGGTCAATGAGGCATTAATGTTAGAAGGTCAGTAAGGCATTAATGTTGGGGTTACAACAGGATTTCAAGGGAATAAATATGGGCAGATTAAATATATGAAAGATACAAAAATGGGGTATAAATAGGGCCAGTTTAAATCAATCTGATTTGGGGATATCAGCTACTAAAATCACTTAGAAAACAGCCTAAGCTGAGAAGCAATCAATGAATCAATCATGTTTGTTGTGGGGTTTTAAAAAGGTTGTGAGGCCTCCCTCTCTCCCATACTGCCTTTACCACTCAAATTTTGTAAGCTTCTCCTACTAAGTTAACTTCTTTGTTATCTGCAAGGCCATGTTGCAAGAAACCATGTCTAATTCAACTTCTTTGTTTGAGGAAGCTAGTGTTTCTTCTAGTACTAGAGTTCAAGATTTCAGTAGCTTAAATCCCATGTTCTCAGTCATTTCTCCTTAGCTACAACAGAAGATAAAAAAGAAAAGAAATCTCCCTGGAAACCCAAGCAAGTATTTTTTTTCATCTTCATAAATTTCTTTAAGTTGATATAATAGTGAGATAGAGAGAATGAAGGTAATCGAGAAAATAAAAGATGATATATAATAGTGAGATATGTAAGTTGTCAATAACAAACCACCCACAGTCATTGGTTACTTTAAAAAGAGATTTAAAAAAGAAAAAAGAAGTTAAGCCAAACATACCATCAATGCCATAAATAGACTTAATTTGCTATGGAGAATTCATGGCTGAACTAGCATTGGAAAGTCCACAGTCCCAACTCCCAATAATAAAAAAATGGCAACTTGCATAAAGCAATGACTCAAAATCTGATAAATTAAGGTCAGTACTTGGTAATTCAAAGATCAAAAACAACATAAAGCAATGACTCAAAATCTAATAAATAGTTTTGCCTCATCAATAAAGAGCAATATTCAACCAATAGTAAATAAATTATTAAAACCTAAGATATGCAGCTAAAATTACTTGGTCTAAATATCTCTGCAGTGATAGGTTTGGGACTATTCAAGGATTTGATCTGGGATCAACAAAGATTGATATAAAATTGGTTCAAGAAAGGTCTAACGTATTGCCCATATACATATGTAGCCCTAAAGAAGCAAGGGAGAACCAACCAGCAGTTGCCAACCAGTTTCAAATAAGGCTAAAAGGGAACCTGTAATAAAGATGATAAAAATTTAAGTCTAGGCTTCGCAATTTCTGAAGGTAATATTATGTCTAAAACTTATTAAAAGTAAAAAAAAAAAAGATTTGAAATATCTCTTGCCTTTTCCTAATCTTTTCTTAGGCATGCAAAAATTAAAAAAATTCAAGAAATCACAACTCTAGTCTTAATCACCAAAAATATGTTTACAAAATTGACACCATACTCTCTCAGGGCAAGCTACCATCACTTGAAGCTCTAGTCTTTCCACTTGGCAGAGAAAATTTTGTCCCTTAAAGATGGATGTTTTTGTCCCTTAAAGATGGATGTCTTCTGGTTATTATATCCAGCAACTATAACATCGGTGGCCTCACACACTGGCCCCATCAATCAATGGTGATGTAAGCTAAAGGGATGTGTATAGAACACTTGTATCAATCCCATCCTCTACTTTTCTTCTCAGAAATCCTGTAAAATATCTCAACAGATGAAGTTTCAGAATCATTTGATTAAAAGCTTGCAACAGAAACACTCTACAAACGCTAACTATAACATGATATGGGGATTGATAAAATAGCAACACCATCCATACTCATTATGCAAATTTAGAAGTGAGGACAGAATAAAAGGAAAAGCATGACAAGAATATAACTAACAATGAAAAACAAAAAGGGACCTAGCAGATGTACCTTTGATATAGGTAACTGCTAATTGTCAAGGCCACATACTCTGAAATCCTCTTAGCATAAAATAAAGAACCACTTTAATGTTTCCAACTTAGCTAGTGATGTTTGCATAATAAGTGTTGTTTTTGTCCTTAGTTTCATACACCTAAAGTAAAGCACATTGCAAATCAAAACTTCTAGGAGACTGTCTGCCATAAATGAAAACAGAAAATACTAAAGAAAAAAAAAGATAATTACCAAGTACAGTTCCATTATGATGCTTAGGCTAACATGCAGTTTGAGAAAAGGAAGAGGCTCACCCCATACAGTACACATGCAGTACACCTGAATCATAACCTACAGTGAAATAATAACTCATTAACATCATTTAAGTCTATGAATGAGAATAAGAACACCAACAAGACAACAATATCAACAACAAAAATAAAACACACATGCATACAGTGGGGGGTAGAAGACATACATGCATGATCAAGGCATTATACAAGTTGATCCAAAATGCCAACCTCTCATTGTAACTCATGCGAGCTGGGTTCAATTTGGCCAACTACTCAACTAACAACCTGTACTGACATAAGCATAATTAATAGAAAGAATAATTGTTAGAAATAGCTTCAATGAACCATTACATTTAAATGAATGTCTTCAAATAGAAAGCAATTTCAGTATATATATATATGCTAACATAAGTAGATATTGCCAAAAGTTAAGATCATTAATAATAGAATGACCCTTCCCTAGTCCCAAAGGCTCTCATGCTTCAAGAGAATAGCAAGTCTACCCTAGGTAGCAACGATTGTATGTCATTACCCCTTGAATATACAGTATACATCTTAATATACATTTGCAAACACTAATTACCATCTACATAATCAACCCATAAATATATCTTATAGATGATTATGTTCCTCTATACAGAACCACAAATTGGTACTGCAATGAACAATTGAGCTAACAAACATAACTACCAAGTATGGAAGTTAATAAGAAGAATACATAAATAACAAACATAACTCCTTACTTTGCAAAGACCATGCACCAAGGAAGAGTAAGTAACAGAGTCTTTTAGCTCTATATTTTCAAACATTTTCATCGCAAGATCCACATGACAGGCCTGACATAACCCATGAATTAAGCAATTACAAGCCACCAAGTTTGATTAGAAGCCTCTCCTCTTCATATAATCGAAGTGCCGCTGGGCCCTATCAATGTCACATTTCCTACACAAGTCATAACTAAAAGCATTAATGACGTGATTGATTTAAGTGGGATCAAGTTATACAAGGAAGTTGATATGGGTAGAAGGTCCCCAATATTTCAGCACTGCTAGATCATAAGCTCTTGCAACTTTTTCTTCTATATCATAATCCTCTGAGATTCACGGTTAAGAATGAGTAAGTAAAGATAAAAACAAGACATTCAATGATGGAAACTTCATCAATGTTGAGAAAGAGGATTACCTAGATAGACTGTCAAGCATTATTTGATCAGAACAATATCCCTAATAATTAAGAACATGAAAAAAATCAGCATATATGCTATAATGCTTGGCACTCATAATTAGTTCTTGATATCTAATTGAGAAAACTATACTATGCTATAGTGCTTCACCCTCAAAGCCAATCTCACCTCTAGCCCATCCATATCTTGGTAGAACTGCCCTAAGCATGGCTGTGGTGTTTAGAACCTGATCATAGTATGAGAAGGTATTACTAGGAATAAACTTAAGGTAAGAAATCAGTTGGCTAGAATGCAGAAACCTACATCAACCAAAACTCTCATTCTTTCTTGGGGTTTTTGTCTTGATTTCTCCACTAGTAAAGATCTTTAAAAAGTTGACAATGCTTTTATATAACATTGCAGGGAAACCAGTTAATTAGCTAGACAAAAACAAAAAAACAAGCCTAGTCATCACACATGTACCACAAGCATTCAGCAAATAGTTGTATATAGCAAAAAAGTATCCATTTACATTAGAAACATTAAATAAAAATAGCTGAAATAGTCCACTTTCTTTAGCATCTGGTATATCTCTTATGAGAATAACAATTGAATCAACAATTGCCTTCTTATACTCAAAACCACCTTCTTCTCTAAGAATGTTGCTTAAGAAGTTACCTGAAACATAATTCCTATGAATGCCCAAAACTTGAATATATGGCAGGGGACCCCAATGCACAGCTGTATACATATAACACAAGAATGCAAATCTATTTAGATTGTTATTTTTTTTCCTTTGGTAAGTACAAAGCAATAAGTTCCAACAGAATAGGTTTATGACAGCATTCAACATTATAGTGTTTCTAAACATCAAAATACTTTGTGACGTAGTAGAATAGAAAAGAAGAAGAAATCTTCTGAAAATATTATTAATTCCAAGATACTTTCTTTCGAACTACAATGCCACATAAATGCTATTTCGTGCTAAAACGAAATTAGGAAAGCAAATAATGAAAAATAGAAAAACATGCCTAAAAACAGATTTTTATGCCTAAAACAGATTATTACTATAAATGGTAAAAACGCTCTTTTCGAGGCTTAAACGATGGAATTTGGTTTACAGACGAAAAGTCCATTGCTGCATAGGAATGGATCTTGAAGATCTCGTCGTTTCCTTTCATACTGTCAAATTTCGTGCAATTCTGTAACTTTCCATAAATAACAAAATTTATATCAATTATACCAAATTCTACCGATTCTTGCCTTTCTTGCGAAGATCTCCTTGGTGAAGATACTCCAACGCCATTAATTTAGAATTTGACAACTCAACATCTGTCGATCCTTTTACATCAAGAGCTCTACTCGTGGGCAAAAAAAAAACAACTTCAATTCAATTCCAATTCATCCAAATCATTACAAGCAATAGGGTTTTAAACCCCTTTTAATACAATTGCACTAAACTCCCCAAAATACCCCCTAATAGGTCACGACCAGCCTTGTTTAAGCCTATATTTGACTAAATAAAAAGAGCACAAAACACCCAATTTATTTCCTAAACATTGCTAAACACTTTTAATTAATAAAACCTATTCTATGGCTGCAAAAGAGCCTTATTACATGCCTAAAACTTGAAATTAAAACCCTAAAACACTTTTCTACCATGAACATCTCCAATTGGTCCTCTTTCCTTGATATTTATTCATCTTGGGCTTCCAAATAGGGTAGTATTTCTCCATAAAATCTAATGTTGCTGCATCAATATCCTTTGATTTGTACTATATCACCTTAGCCCACAGGTTAGCAGCCCATCTCTCGGCTGTCTTGCATCATACGGGCTTTGTCATTTCACCAAAACAAAATTCTTTTGATAGAGACCGACAAATCCTCGACTGCTCCCTCATCGCAAGTGAGTGCATAGATGCTTGAATAAAAATGCAAGGTTGACATGGAAAAAGCTTACGAGCATGTCAATTGGTACTTCTTAGAGTATATCATGACAAAAATAGGCTTTGCTTGCATTTGGTGCAATTGGATAGATGTTGGATAAACGTTTGTATCTCCACAACCTCTTTTTCGGTGATGATCAATGGCTCTCAAAGGTTCTTCTATAGCAGTAGAGGCCTCTGTTGCTATAAGTCAAAGATTATGGGGGTCGAACCTGTCCACAACATCGATGCCCTTGTTGCCTTGTTCGATTGTCCAGTGTTTCAGTTGCCAGGATCTTATTTAGGTCTGCATTTGGGGGCAAGTATTTCTCCTTGCACCTATGGAAACTTGTCATCGAAAGAGTGGACAAGAAGCTCTCCTCTTGGAAAGGGAAATATTTGTCAAAGGGTGGTAAAGTTACCATGATCAAAAGCGTTTTCTCCAGCATCCCGACTTGCTACCTCTCATTGTTTTCTATTCCTAACTCAATAGTGCAGAGGTTGGATGCTGCTAGAAGAAGATTTCAAAGGGATGCTTTCGATGGATCCCCTAAGTTCCCCCTTGCCAGATGGAAGAGCATATGTAAAACGGTGAACCACGGAGGTCTGGGTTTCCTCTCCTTCTAGCTTATGAATATAGCTTTGCTGTCCAAGTGGCTCTGGAGGTTTGGTGTTGAGAAGGAGGCCTTATGGCAGGAGGTGATTTGTTCAAAATATGGTGTGCAAGCCTCGGAATGGGTCAATTGCCCTGTGGAGGGGCGTTTCAAAGTTGGAGTTTGAAAAGGAATTTTGAAAGGTTTGGGCTGGTTCCAAAAAAGCACCAAAAACTAGTTAAGATAATTTGGTGAAGTCATAGTGCAGGGAATTGAAAAACAGCCCAGTTCAATTGATTTATAGATCAATAGGACCGTACTTGAAGGGCAGCACAATAAGTTGGTCACATATCCAGCTTCTAAGGTTACCAAATCAAACCCTAACATCAGTTATGTACTCACACTTGTGCTTCACAAGTTCACACCATAGTACTCAAACACAGGTAATTGTAGGAACAAAAGTCCAACAGCATTACTCTCTTTTATATGTGATAGAAGAGAGTTTAAATTCCACATCCAGCCATAAAAGTTGCTCACAAGTGATCATAAAACACCACAAAATAAGGAAAACACATGTTCTGTAAGATGTGATCAGATCCTCGGGTTCTGTGGAACATTTAAATGCACTGGGTTCTAATTTTGTGTTAGAGTTCAAGTAAGATTTGGATTGTCTTTAGTTGAGTTTAAAGAGGTTTAGGCTGGATGACCATCCTAATTTCTATATATTAGAGTTTTCCTCATTGTAAAAGGACATTTTTGAGACTTGAATAAAGAAGTTTTCTTTTGAAAGATGAAGTTTTCTCTTTGGTGTTGCAATGCATATTTTATGGAGTGATCTCCTCTAGAATCCATACTACAATTGAAGATTTCAATTCCAGCATAGGTAGGAGGCTTAGATACTCTAATTTCTTTTGTGATTTTGCTTTATTATCCCTAAGTTCAAGATTGAACTCGCTATGAATGATATCTGATTTCCTGCTAGGAGATTCATAGCTTAAATTTGTGGTAATCGATTGTTAAACTCAGTTCCAAATTGTGTCTACCAGCATCTTTATCTTGTCTTCTATGGTTTGAATAATTTCAATTTTTCCCCAATGTACAAAAAATGAGATGATTCCCCTTGTGAAGTTGTGATACTCTGTTCTAAATCATATATTGCAGCAGCGTTTTCCCCATTCTAGTTTTATTTAGAGCCTTATTTTATATCTGAACTCTTTTTTTTTCTTTTTTTATATTTTAATTTTCAACAAATTGTGAGAATGTTATTAGCTTTGAAAACTATCCAATTTGCTGCCGTTAGAATTTCTGAATTATAGTTGCCCCATCAGTCAACATCAATTAAAATGGCATTGCAGATACTGACTGTTTGGTGAATTGTATGCATTTTTAACTAATTTACTACTCCCTCGGTTGTATCCCTAAGGTTTTGAGTGTGCTGCCAGCTTACTACCAAAAGAGACACATTTTATGTCTGCTTTTGTGCTTTCATCCTCATTATGTGCAGATGGCTGTACATTAATATGGATATCTCTGGTCGGACGGACACCTAGTGGCTTGGTTTGTAGCTATAAAATTGTGGATGACCAAAAAAGTTCAAAATTTTATCTCTTACCATTGTTGTCTGTGACCCCAACCTTTAATTCTCATTAGTTCAAGTTCTCTAATATATCATTTATCTTTTACTTCCATAAGAGTTGGTCAAGCAAATATCACTTTGGAACTCCTGCCTGCTCTTTGAAGATTCTCATCTTATAACAGGATGTTCATCTACTAAGCTTCAACTATTATTTTCCAGCTATGATTTGTCCTTCACCTTGCCCAATTCATCGTGGTTCCCCTCTCTTTGCTTTGAACAGACTCTACTGCCACTGTATGACTATTGTCTCTGAAAATCCAAGGGCTGTTGTTATTTATTTATTTAATTTTGTACAGTCTTTCAGAAGTCTGCTGCTTGATTTAGGTTGCACTGAGACCAGATAACTTCTTTAACCAAAGCACCTTTACACAAGGTTCTAAAGCATCTAGCATTGTTTGCAAAAGACAAGGAGCTTTCTTCTTTTTTTTGGTATTCCTCTGTGATCACTTTGCTCTTTGGATCTCCTTTCTTTGGAAAGCATTACTTTTAATATTCTTCCAGAGATTCTCATCCATTATCTTCATTGGATCAGGATTGAATGGCTTGAATTGGTCCATGAATTTGAAGAGTGGCACATGATGCAAGCAAGTTTCTAGATCCTATCTACCAAAACTGAGAAGGATAAAAAAAAGAAAAGAAGAGGTGAACTGGGATAGTCCCTGTACTTGTTTTGCTTAACACTGTTAAAATATAGGTGGTGCATATTCTAATCAATCTGGGCCATCGAGTCAGTGGACCCCATCTAGAAAATTTCATAGACCAAAAGTTAACTAGTTGAATGAACTTAACATCTGATCACTTCATTTTTCTTGATACCCATGAATATATCAAATGGGAACTGCCAAATATTTCAGATTCATTAAGATTAACAGTATCAATTTGTAAGAATTTTTAATCTTTGTATGCAACGGACAATCATGTTCTTTTCCCCCTAAACAACGGGGTTGATCTAATATGCGCCAGAGGGCCATGGATTTCACAATCAGAGCAAGTCAGGTAGAGAGCCATCCACTCTTACCTTCCTATGATTTTTTTGGCCGTTACACTTAGGTTTAGTGCCGTATCTTCTTCCCTGTAAAAAGTAATGGAACCCACCAGTGCATGTTAGCCTCTGCTTTTCTAGTCCGTGCACAGAATAGGACCAATTCTCATAAGTGCCCCTTTTCCACAGAGCCACTGATTTTAGAAGGAAGCAGAACCTCATGGCTTATGTAATCAACCCCTGGCCCTGCCTTATGACATGGATCCCACCCTTTGTTTTGTGTGTTGCCAAACAGCTAGCAAGAAAGGATCTGCTGTGCCCTTAACCCTTCTCCCCCAAAACCACTCCTCTCCCCTCCAAAACCACCTACCCACTAATGCAGGGGGGGGGGGGCTTGTTTGAGGAATTTGGGTGCTCAATTCCTCTGCAACTTCCCCGGAAAGCAAGTTGTTTGGGTGGTTATAGTAATTCTAATGCTGAATCTGGGAAAATTGGAAGAAAGTTTACAGTGGGGGAAATCTAGAATGACTGACACGTGTCGGTGCAGAACGGTTACAGTAAGAAATGTAGAAGGGCAAGTACGTGTAACCAGTGGTTAGCAGAGCAGCTAGGTTCCAAAAAAATAAGAGGGTTTGTTTGTATGTGTGCACGCGTTGACGCAGCTCCTGCTTCTTTCTTGCTAGCTGGTTGGCAAAACGGGGTGGGGCCCTCCCACGTGCATTGACGGGCATTGTCGTCTTTTTATCAGATTGGTTATTGGTGTCTGGAGTCTGGAGTCAGGTCCAACTGTATCAGGTATGCTGCGTAAGCTTTTGCCGTAAATTTGCTGCGTAAGCTATTGTATTGCAGGACATAATCCCTTAAATATGTTAAGATAACACGTGCCTAATAGAGGTGTTTAGTATCCTCTGTGTACGAAAACATTCTAGGGCGGCGAAAGGGCTAGAGGTTTTTTTTTTTATGGCTTTGGGTTGGACGGAAAAGGTTTGTGGGTGAAAAGGGAACTTTTCCGTCAATAATTTTAACGGCGGAATTGGAATCGGAAAAGAAAAGGGGGGAAGGTGCACATGTGGGGCTTGTGTGTTGGACCCAGCGAGATTAAAAGGCCAAACCACTTTCACCGTTTTCTATCGTCTTTCATTTCCCTCCCTTTTGAATTTGCTTTTTACCGAAAGGGAGTTGTCACTTATTACAAAGAGTATCAGAATCTATACTATATATTAAAGCAAACGGGGAATCTACTGTGGATAAGAACAGTACTTTCCCCTCTTATTGCCATGTGTTCTAAGTTTATTGGGTGGTAATTCCTTATTCTTATCTTTGCTTCCTCTTTCTACTGCCTTACCTTCGCATTAATGTTGTTGATTTTTTTTATAATTATTTTACTCATTTA
>JAOXJP010032315.1:0-16765 GCA_025762735.1 Platanus orientalis | reverse complement strand
TATATATAATATTAATATGATCTAATGATTTTAATAATTCTAATAAGTGTAATATTCTTTTTCTTTACAGCTGATTGGTGGGACTTATATGGAGAGTCTTCCCGAGTTGAGACTTATTGTCATGAGAGTCCTTAGCTAGGCGTGCTCATCTTCAGGCTGCGAGAGGAATTGGAGCACGTTCTCACTAATTCATAGTCAACCAAGAAACCATCTCAAGACGAAGAAGCTACATCACTTGATATTTGTGCATTATAACATGAGGTTAAAGATTCGTAATTTAGTTGATAGGACTATAGATGAGGACTACTACAATCCAATTGATCTGAGTCATATCTTTGAGGCAAATGGCCCTATAGACACTTGGATTCGTGAGGGTGAAGAACTAGTACTTAATGGACAAGATACAAATTGGCTTGAGAGAGAATTAGATGAAGGAGGGAAACAAGTGGGGGTTAACAACAATATTAGAGATGAAGAATATGATGAAATATACAGTGAGATGCATGCATAGTTTTATTCTGATTATATTTCAAGAGTTAGTGAGGGTGCTAAGTATATACATGGTGTTGGTAGTGGTAATGCAACTACTGCAAGAACCACTGTTGGAGATGATGATGATACTACTGGTGGTGGTGTTGGTACTAATGTTGTTGGTGTTGGTGGTACTTCTGAAATTGGTGTTAATTCTAGACCTTGTGGTTTTACAGAGTATGGTGACCACTTTATTTCTACTCAAGACACAAATCATGACATTCGACCTTAAGAACGATCTAGAAAAGGCAAAGGGACCCAAGATCATGTCGGTAGAAGACATGGTTATGGAACCTATGGGTACACAGATGTTGAGGGGAGGTTGTGTTTGATGGAGATGAATAATTTATTTTATGAGGAATTTGATCAGTTTTATTTATTTAGTATTGGTAGTAATCACTTTGGACAAGCCCAACATGAGCAATCAGAGAGTTCATCAACAGATTTCAGTCACATACAATTGTTTCCATCATATCCACAACTAGTAGAATCATTTCCACCATTTCTACATCAAGAAGACTTTGAGTTTAGGGGACCTTCTCAATCATTATCAATTCCACAAACCGATTCAAGGTTTGTAGATAGTGACTTTGAAGAGTCTTCTCAGTCATTTTCACATCAACATTTTCTACAATATGATCCAAATCTTGTAAAGACTGGCTTTGGAGAAAAATCTTCCTAATCATTCTCTCATCCACAACCAGTACTGGTACTTGAATATATATCTCATCAACATCATTGTCAAGAGAATCTTGTTAGAAACTTTACAAGTTTTTTCTTTGATGATGAAAATCAATACTCACTTTGTCCAACACTATATCGTGAGGAGTATCGAACTAGAGATACAAATGATGAAAATGTTGTTGTCCCCGTTCCACCACACCATTCATGGTGGAAATGGTGATTCATCATAGGTATGTCTACAAGTTACTACTATAAGTATGTTATTCTCTTTAATTTTTTATATAGATAAATTACTTAGGTAGGTTCCATGGATTCATTGATGGTCATCTCATTGACTCATGATATCTAAAAAAACAAGAAGAATAACAAAGATTACTTTTTTGTCATATTTATTAAAAGATTAATTATATACTATTTTTTCTTTTTTGGGTTTTCTCTATGTGTTATTGTGCAGTGGTTGTTATGTGAGTCTCTCTTCATTGTCAAGGTTATACTAATAAAATGAAGAAACATTTGTCTATGATGGAAGGTAATTAATTAATTTTTTAAGTACAAAGTTTATATGATGTATAACGTATATACATGATCATGATCTTTTTTATATGATGATTAATAACCAATCACTATATTGATCTTTTATTTTTTAATTGTGGTACTAGGTGAAAAAATAGGAGTTCGGGCATTGCTAACTTGATAAGAGGGAAAAACTTGTTTAATAAATTTATATTTTGTTTTATAGTTTGTAGTGCGGTAGACAATAGTAGTTTAGTTAATACTTATTAGTTCTAGATTTTTAGTATTAGTTTAGTTAAAATTATTATGTCTTTTACTCTAATGTTGATTGTATCGGACTGCATCATTGTTATTACGTAAGATGGTGCCAAAAATATGTTTAAATGTTTGATTTTTTCAAAATTTTTTTCCAATCATGTTTATATATATTTTTGGGATTTTCCAGAATTTTTTTTCTTACAAAACAATTTTTATTTATTTTTGCACCAGATTGCATGAGTCAACTTGGAATCGATCCAACTCATCTAATCTGAGACCGATTCCAAGCCTGATTCCAGGTTTTTAATCCATGCTGGGACTGAGACTCTGTGGTACCGAGACTGAGGGGAAAAAATTAAGTGAAAACGAGTCTTGTGAGAACTGTGCAAATGACACTAGGGTGTGGACACATCAGCACCGTAAAGTGATAAGTGCCTCCCAAAAAATGTGAATCACTTTTCTTAACTGATGCATCAGCCCCTCTAGTGCCGTTTGCACAGTTCTCACGAGATTCGTTTTCACATAATCCGGGCCTGGGGGACACTCTCCTTAAAATCATTTTTAAGCCCCTATCAAACGATTCGAATCCCAACACTCCCTATAAATGCCTCCTCGAAACCCCGGCACTTGAGAAATTCTTTCCATTTTCTCCGCCCGTAACGGGCTCTAATGTACGAGGAACGCCCCCATCAGTCATCCCCCAAAACCCTAGATCCCGAAGACCATCTCCTGGATAAAATGTCTGATCAATCCCTCGCAGAAACCCTAGAGTCTTCAGTCGTTTTGAACGATGGAATCGCTGATCGATCCCCTCCCGATTCTGCTTTTTCTGATCCCTCGCTCTCCCGAAATCTGTCTTTCAGTCGGCTTAACGCGCGGGCTCCTGAATTTGTTCCTAGGACATCGAATCGGGCGGATCACCATCAGCAGCGGTTGGTGATTCCTCAAGGCCCCGGCCCTATACACGTCTTTCCTTCGCCAAATTCTCCGTTTCATGTCCAGATGCACAATCACGTCGGGGTGCAATATCAGTACTACGGCGGGTTCGGAGAGCAGGATGCTGTTCAATCTCAAGCTCCAGCAGATCCGGATCCTGTTCTCGCTACCAGAAATTGCCTATCTGAGGAAGCTACTCAGAAGATTTTAAACCAGGCTAGTGCTTCTTCATCTTTCTTTCTTTCTTCTTCTTTTTTTTTTTTTTTTTCAAAATTCTGCGCGAAAATCTGTTTATTGTGTATGTGTATTGATTGCATTGCTTCGAGATCACACTTAGGTTTGATCGAGTGGTAGAACAGTGTAATTGGTTACTATCAAATGCTCAGTGATAACTGCAAATGCTTCTGGAGGAATGAAGCTGTTGTTTCTAGATGTTGGTTTTAAGGAAGGAAGAGAAACAACTTTCCCCAGACAGGGAAACGCAGTCAAACTGTAATGAAATGATTCAAGAACAGTTGAGTTGGAATGGTCATAAACCAGGTGCAAAATGATAAAAATGCTCTCCTAACTCTAGTCAATGTGGCATGGCTTGGCATGCCATCCATGAGCACATCACAGACCAAAGAGTTTTCTAACACTTCTCTTTCTCATGTGGGACTACAATATACAAAAAAGATGGTTATTCTTTAACACTTATTTCTTTCCCGTGTGGGACTACAATTTACCAAAAAAGATGGTTGAAACAAGTGTCTTGCACTCTTGCCAAAAAAAATATTGAGTTGCATAACATAAACTTTTAAAAGTTAGTTGGAAAATTAATAAAACATATGAAAGTTATAAAACTAATAGGTTTTAAAATGGAATGTAGCTTAATTTTGATGCTTCCACTCATATTCTTTTTGTTGGGGTTGTCATTGTGACTAAGTGTCCATGAGTAGTCTTTCGAGATTTCAACGGAGAAATCATTAAAATTCTTTTCGGTCCAATGAGACCTATGTATTTAATAAAGGTGGGGACAGAGTGTTGCTTCAAGACCTTTTTTGACTTCATAAAAATATTTTCACAAAATCTGTAGTTGTATAAGGAAATTCTTCTAGTGTGATTTATGTACTCTAATTAGAATTGCAGATTTTTAGGAGCTTTTCTATATCTCAATCCATATCTTTGTAGGGCCTTTGGTATGAAATTTTTCCACGGTCATTATGATCATTGACCTACTTGACATATATACAGATTTTGCATATATATATATATATATAAAGAAGTCACCTGTTCATTCTTTAGATCTCTTCTGTGGGTTTATGTATAGTTGGAAAATCTTGGGGATCAATGTAGTTGGGGTTTTGAGGTACATGAAGGGCTTGGCAAGTCATATGATATGACTACCTAAAAGTTGCTCATTTGTGCTTAGCTGAGTCCAATGAAGCATTTTGATGGTCGATGGGGGGAAAAAAGAAAAAATTGTTAATATCATTTTTCTAGTAGAATCATTTCTTTTGTAAGCTTCAACCTTGCTATCTTGCTGTTCTTTTCTTTTGAAGATGTGGATTAAAGACATAATGTATGCTACTAATGAGGTTTACTAATGGGAGCTATGGTTCTCTCTTGGTTGGTTTTGTGCTTATCCACATAACTGGAGTTTGTAGAAGAAAAGAAAGGCTTTTGTGGAATGTTCTTGATGCATGAAAACCTCTAGGATTGTGGATGGCCTGTGGGTAATGAGTCCACACTTTGTACTAAGCATATAACTAGGGTTTTCCACATCACATGATCAAATATAATAAACCCAAAAAATTAGTGAAACAATGTTGATTCAGCAAGTCAAATTCTGGAATGAAAATTATCGTAGTCGGCTTGGCTGGAAACTACACTTCTAAGGAGAAGTAGTTTTACGAGTCTACTATCTCTCCCCATAATTTTATTTATTGCTGAAATGTCTAACCCCTTTAACTACTTTAATAAGATTGTTGGTTTGACAAAATTTCAGCACAGCAGAATACATAAACTTTATACAATTTTAACCACGCAAACTTTTCTGATCACAACTCTGATGACGGAGTATTGCAGTAGAATCTTCTTATAGAGGCCTCACTTGTCCATCCTCTCTTGGATTGAGTTAATATCAAATAAAGAAAAGAAATCATAAACAACTTAGATGATCTGATTTGATCTGTGATCCCTAGGGATCAGCAAGCTGGCCGCCTAAGCTTGGCCAATCCAGCGCTTGGCCAATCCATGCTGGATTGGCTGATCTGGTCTATGGCCAATTCTGACCTCGATCCCAACTTTAAAAACCATGATGGTAGGAAAGTAAGATGTTGGGAGGATTGATAACATGGAAATCATCCTTAAAAGGAAAATTTCAGAAATTTACAGTATAGTGGTAAACAAAGAAGCAAAGGTGTTGCAAAACATAGCCTTGATTTAACATTCCTTGGAAGATCGCTTGTTTTCATCCAGTTCCATCCAAAGTAAATTTTTATTTTTTATTTTTATGTGGACCACTATTCATGGAAGATTTAACTTTGGATAACATGTCTAAAAGGGGTTTTTGTCTATCTAATTATTTGTGTGCCTTTTATATCATGATGATGAGTAGTATAATCCCCATTTGTTGATTCATTGTAAATTCTTGCTAGAAGCATGGCATGCTATGTTGAAGGAGTTTGGGCAGTGTCGAAACTAGCTGTCAACCATTGATAATCTTAAAAAAAGAGGCATGTGTCTTCCAAATGCTTGCACTTTTTGTTATCAAGATGTGGAAGCGGGAGAATGTATTTTCATCCATTGCCCGTATTCCACTGAGATATGGAATTGTATTATTGGTGGAAGAGGGGGTGGATTGGGTGTTCTATTATAGTGTATGACTTATACATAGGCTGGCACCTAGGAAGATCTCCTAAGAGTAGTGTTTTTATGGAGTTTGGTGTTTCCAGTGGTCTGTTGGTCTATTTGGTTGGAATATAATTCTTGAGAATCATGCAGAACTGGCTTATAATGTATATAAAAAAGCAAAGGATCATTTTTTTTGGCTTGGGAATTGTAAAGATTTGGAGGGTTATTCTTTTGTAGATTTAAAGATAGGGTGGGGAAACTTTTTTAGAGATACTTCCTTATTGTAGCCATTGGGTAGTGGCTTTTGGTTTTTGGGGATATTTTATTCCACCTTTTTAATGAATTTTCACTTATTAAAAAAAGTTTGGTAGTATTGTGTGGTCCCTAGGGATTTGAAGAGTATCTTTTGTGGGTGGGGGGCATTGACTTTCTCAAAGAGAGGAAAGCAAATTTAATGGCTTGTTCTAGCTCTGTGATCTGGTCCATTTGGCTTGAAAGTAACAGCAAGGTGTTCAACAGTTTTGCTGAACCCAGTTCCATAGCTTTCTCAAGAGCTAAAGCATTTGTTTATTTTTAGACGTACCATTGAAGGAATGGTTATAATTTAAAAATGGATATGCTGATAAAGGATTGGGATAAGATAGTTGGGTTGTTATTGGTTTTAAGATTTCTGGTTCTCTTATGGTTTCTCCTTCTTTTTGTGGGGTGGGTTCATGTCTCTTTTTTTCTTATAATTTTGTATGTTCTTAGGGGTTTCCCTCCTTTTTACCTCTTCTCTAGTCTCGTCAATCAACACAACCTTATCAGCAAACAGCTGCGTCATGACACTTTTTCTTGTATACACCTAGTCAACTCATCCATAACTAAGGCAGAGAGATATGTGCTCATCGTTGATTCCTGGTGTAAGCCTACTGTGATCACAAACTTGTTTTTCTCTCTACTGATTGTCTTAACATGGGCTATCGCCCCATCATTCATATCCTTTACTAAGTCCATATATCTTCTTGGGTCCCTGTCTTTTCCAAGACCCCCCAAATGATCTCACCTGGTACTTTTATCACATGCCCTTTGTTAAGTCAAAATGATTGTGTGAAGATCTTTCTTCTTCTCTCTATACTTTTCCATCTTAGGAGACTGATGGGAAGGTATAGAGAGTAGAAAGATCTTCACATGGGTCTTTATTGGCTAAACCCTTAAATAAAAATATAAAACTTAATAAAAAAACACAAAATCCCGTCTGATACTTTGTTTATATTTTGGTCATAACTTTCTCTAATCACATTGGATTTGTGAGATCTAGGTCTTGTTGAAAGGTAACTGAATAAATTTCTATTGAAACCAATAATCCAAGCAGCCAACTTTTGACATTTAGAAGTGAGTTTTAAATGGGAATACTACTAAGACAACAACAACAACAGCCACAGTGACATTTTTGGAAGGCAAGAATAATTCATTAGAAGAAAGAAAAAGAGTTGCTTTAATAATAGAAAAAAGAAAGAAAACTATGACTCCAAATGGTCCCCCTGCAGTCATCCGATTGTTTAATTTCTTTCCCTTGGCAAAGCAATAGAGTTGCTTTCCATGGATGCTCAAGTAGTTTTTATTTCTATTTTTTATTTTTTTAATCATTATGTGATCAAAGGAATCCTGGAAATGGTTGAGGGTCAGCTGTGGTTCAAGCAGTCTTGATGTTCCACGAGCACTACTTCAAGGCAAATGCTTTAGAACTCAAAACTTTTCTAAGTTTCATTATCAAATCTATTGAAAGTCAACTTTTTTGAGTGCCTTCATGTGGTTTCTTGTGCTGATTACTTAAATTTTACCAAGCATTAGATTGAAGTGGACTGGTGCTTTTGGAGTGTTGTGTGATTGATGTATACTTGTGAAATTGAAAGAGATTTTATAGGTGGCTATAAGACCAGTCATGTTCTATGAAGCACAATGTTGGGCAATTAAGAAACAACAAATATATAAATGAATCTAGCTGAGTTGTTGAATGAATGAGTGGAAAGCTTGGAAAGTGTGGAATAAAAAATGATTAAATTCAATAACTTGCACCATTGCTGGTTGGAAGAGGTATGTGACCTGAAAGGATGAAAAGCATAAATGATTACTTGTGATAGAATGGAAAATTTTCGAGATTGTGCCATTGCTGGTTGGAAGATTCCCTGTTATCGAGATTATATAAATGTGACGAGGCTATGTTGAAAGAATCAGAGTCAGGCAGATGATTATCAGAGAACCTAAAGCTAGTAGCTAGGTTACCAGAAGTTGACTGGCTTTTGCGAATTAAGGATGACAGTGCCTCGGTTATTGTCTTTATGAGGAAAAGCAATAATAGAGGACGAATGTGTTGATCTCTGAGAATCCTAGAAATGGCCATGGCAAATTGCTCCTATCTTGGATTGTTTCTTCTCTAATGAGGAGAAACCTTAAACCATCTAGAACTACAAGCTGAGGCATCATGATTAACCGGAACTCCCAAATCGAGGTAGAATGCGTTGGAGGGACTCGAAAAAATAGATGAAATGGGGAAACGTTGTGGATCTTGGTGAATGGTCGATGGTGGTTTGTGTGGAAAGAATTGATGAATCCCTGTCTTGGCATGATTTAGAGTTGATTATTTAGGAGGCCTTGTTGAGGAAGGAGAAACCGGTGATTTTGCCTCTGGCAATAAACATGGGAGTGTTCATGGGAGGGTCATAGGGGGAGGTATGTTGGCTTCACTCTCTGGGCTTTGATTGTGTGGAGAGAGGGCGTCTAGTGTTCCACAGGTGGGCGCTGAACCTGGGAGAACTATAGCAAGGGGCCATGCCGTCAAGAGCCGATGACAATGAGTTATGATAAGGGGTTTACCCCTTCACCTTTGGAAGCATGATAAATTTATAGAGGTGGGTGATGCTTGCAGGGGAATAGTTGATATCGATCCCAGATCGTCGAACTTGCTGGATTTAAGATGGTTCGACAAAAAATTTGGCCCTTCAATCTTGCAAAATCCCTATAACCATATCTGTTACAGATGGGAAAAATGAGTATGAGGTGGTTAATGTAGTGGAGGACGACTGAGAGCAATCATCTTTTCTAGCGAACTCAGCTATAGAACATCAGTGGTATTTTGACCAATGTGCTCTTAGTAAAGTGGGTTCTGTTATTAGGAAAACAGTTGGTGGTTTTGGCCAAGGAATCTTTTCAAATTTTGAATCGGAGTTAGGGTCTAGAGAAGAGGATCAAAGGGGCAGGAGATTCATGGATGGTTGTGCCCCTTAGAGTTGTTTGGATAAGCCAAGTCAAGGGTCTTTTTGGTCATCTCTTGTTGAATCAAGTCAATATGGGAAAAATCTTTAGAGTTGGACAAAATTGCCCCAACTTTGATGGTGGACCTATGGAGAGGTATGTGTGAGCCAGGGTTTGAAATGTCTTTTAATTGGAACAGGGATATTAACTTTTGCATTCTAAGAATGTCCATGGGGACTTTCGGTTAAATTTAAAGAGGTGATTAATTCACAAGGGGCAAACATGGTATTTCAAAAGGGTTTCCACTGCCCAACTATTGGAACTATGGATTGGGTTATATCCCATTTCGGAAAGGGAAGGCTTTCGAACGAAAGGACCAGAAGGTGATCTCCTTCGAAGGGCTGTGATCAAAGCTTTCAGAACAAGATCCAAGTAGGTTGTTTTGGGGGAACTTTTGAGATTGGAGAGTCCTTTGCTAGTAAGTATTCTACTTAATCCGGGGTTTCCCCACCAAGGGAGTTGGAGAGACCTCATTTTAAGAAGGAATCGACCGATAGAGGGGCTGAGCTGAGACCTAATTCTCCATCAGTCTGCCGGGATGTTGAGGACAAAAGGGATACCATGCCTACCTCCTAGGTTAATGATGGTCCAATGATGATCTAGGGTGTAAATGGTGGATCGAAGAAAAATGAAGTGGTTTTTCTGGAGGAAAGTAGGATGTGGGAGGAGAATGTATGCATTGAAATCCAATTGCACAAAAGATGTTCATCACTGCATGAGGTAGCTGATGTTGAGCCAACCATGAGATCTTTGGAGGGATATGAGAGCAGGGAGGACATGAGGGGTAGCTCACCCCTGGCTATTGTTCAAGTTGAGGAGCAGGGGATTCCGCTATCAAATGTGTCGTTATGGGTCCTTTGTCAGATGGATGCAATGAGCCAATTCTTGGGTGTCTCCTTTGAAGGAGTGGAACAACACACAATTGATTTATTTACTGCTCTTGAAAAAAGAAATCTCTCTCAAGCTTGATGTTGAATAATAGAAGGGTCTGTAGAGAGGTTCAAAATTTAAAATCCTTGGTTTGCTTTGGAAATGGGGGTAGTAGCAGAGTAAGGAAGGGATCTCAATCCCTTAGCGTGTGTATTAGAGAGGCTTCCTATAGGTTGTAGTCTATTTTCATTGAATTTCTCTATGTTTTCTTAGAAATGTTAGAGGTTTGGGAAGAGCTGATAAGCATGCAATTGTAAAGGACGTTATCAAATCGAGTAAATTAAACTTCAAGGGATAAGCAAAGGTATGCTTCAATATGTATGTCCATTTGCCCTTATTGATGGGGTTTGTCTCCCTTTAGAAGGTGCCTTTTGTGGAACTTGGGTGGTGTGGGATGAAGGCACGATAGAGGTAGTGGATCATACGATGGGATCTTTTTCGGTCTCCATTAAAGGAAGGGTTAAAGGTTGGAGGAGTTCTAGGTTATAATAGGGGCCAATGGGCTATGTGACAATGGCTTTCATCCAATAGTTTTTGAAGAACTGAGGAGTATTCGTCAGTTGTGGTTGAACCCTTGGTGTCTTGGTGGAGACTTAAATGAGGTTAGGGAACCGAGAGAAAGAAATGCTAGCAGTAGAATTTGAGAAGTATGGCTGTGTTTTCTGAATTTGTTAATGACCATGCTCTCTGTGAGCTCCCCTTTGTCAGGGAATAAATTTACTTGGTTAAATTTTCAGGATGTTCCTCGATCAAGCAAGCTTGACAGGTTTTTTGTTTCTTCTAAATGGGACTTTGTTTCCGCTCTCTAAAGGGGAGTCCCTTCCAAGGCCTATGTTAAATCACATCCCAATTTTGCTAAATGGCAAGCTGACTATGCCTGATCTGAAACCCCTTAAGTTTGAAAACATGTGGTTGAAGTATCTGGGTTTTGTGGAGTTGGTTTATTCTTGGTAGAATTCCTTCGAGTTGACTGGTAGGCCAGGTTAACAAATGAGATTGAAGTTGAAATTACTTGTAGACAAGTTAAAAGTTTGGAATAAGGAGGTGTTTGGGTGTGTGGAAGAGAAGTGATGCAGCACAATAGAGATGATACCAAAGATGATGTAGAATGATGGCCAAGGATATCAATAACATTTAAAGTGATGTAGCATAAACAAGAAAAGAGAAAAAAAAGAAAAATATAAAGACTTGATTTGAAGCTTTTCCAAACCCAAAACAATGGATCTTGGCTTCCATCAAGTTTGAATAAACTCAAGGAATCCACCTTTGGGGAAAACCACTCCTGGTGTTTAGACTTCACAAAGGAAAAACACACTAGCCAAGAGTTAGAAAGCTAGGAAATTCATTATTCATCAATTTCTTCATTCATTGTAAAATCATGGGGAGGGGTTGCCTTTAATAGGTTTACAACCTTAAACAATTAAAAACTTTCTAAAATATGAAACTTTTTAAAATCCTAACCTTGCTAGCCAAGTTTTCTAAATCATAAAACTAAAAAATTTATTTTCCTAAAATTAAAATAACTAAAATTTTATGAAAAAAACATTATTCCCATTTTTTACTTAGTAATTTGGTCATAACTTTCCCAAATCACATCGAATTTGCGCAATTTTGGTCTCGTTAGAAAGGTAATTGAATCACCTATCAAATTACCCAAAATCAAGCCAAAATGACAAGTTTTGACCTTTGAAAAAGTGGGGTAAACATAAACACGGGATTACTCTAAAAAAGCAACCAACATCTTGGCACTATTGGCGTTATTACATGGACACATGAAATAAATGTTTTCCCCCTTATAAGACCCTTATTAAACCATATAACATTGCATCTTCCATAAATCGCTCCATGCTTGGACTCCACCAAGGCCAAGTGTGGGCCTCACCTTGCTTTAATGTCTGTATCAAGAAGTAAAAACGATGTTTGTATGAATTGAAAGGATGGGATTGTATTGAGGAACAACGTGCTCTAATAGGTGAGGAGAGATGTTTTAGAGATCTTGGCAAGAATGACTATGTTATGGTGGTGGACTTGGATGAAATCAAATGGAAGCAAAAGACAAAAGTTCAATGGCTAAAGGAGGGGGATAATAATACAAAATTCTTCCATAAAATTGCTTCTTCAAGAAGAAATGCTAACTTCATTTCTAAGAGGTGGATGATAAAAGAAGACTCCATCACTATATAACATAATTTTTTGCAAACCTCTCCTCTATAAAGACTCGGGGACCATTAGACCAAAGCTTGATGGGTTGCCATTTAAATCCATATTGGATGCTCTAAGAAATTGGTTTGATGGATCGTTTGAGGAACATGAGGTTAAAAGCATTATTTTGAATTATAGAGGATGATAAATCTCCGGGGTCAGATGTGTTATCTATGGTCTTCTATAAAAGTGTTGGGAAGTTGTAAAAAGGGATGTTCTTTTGATGATTGATGATTTCTAAAAGGATTCTTTTCTTGACAAGGTTAGCAATGCCACTTTTATTTCCTTGATCCCGAAAAAACAATGAGCCGACTCTATAAAGGATTTTAGACTTAACAGTCTTGTGGGCAGCTTGTACAAAATAATCTCAAAACTTCTAGCTTGTCGCCTTAAGGAGGTTTTGGATACGGTGATATCCCAAAATCAAAGTCTTTCATAGGAGGTCGTTAAGCCATTGATGGGGTTTTAAAAGCCAATGAATGCATCGATGCGGTGGCTAAGAAAAGGGAAAAAAGAGTATTATGCAAATTGGATTTGGAAAAAGCTTATGATAGGGTTTACTGGGACTTTCTAGATTACATGTTAAGTTGAATGATTTATCGAAAAAAAAAAAAATGTTAAGTCGAATGGGGTTTAGTATTAAATGGTGGGGTTGGATGAGAAGATTTTATGGTTCCGTTTCTTACTCAGTTCTTATGAATGGCTCCTTGCTTGATTATTTTCATGGTTCTAGAGGCTTATGCCAAGGTGATCCTCTCCCCATTTTTGTTTCTAGTTGTGGTGAAGGCTTTTGGGCTTTCTTCTCCAAGGCTTTCCAAGGTGGTTTGTTAGAAGGATTTTGGATTGGAAACAATGGTGTGGTGGTTTCCCATTTACAATTTGCGAATGACACCCTTATCATTTGCAAAAATTCAATTCGGCAATTAAAGTATTTAAGATGTGTTATTCGATGCTTTGAACTTGTGTTAGGCCTAAAAGTAAATCTCTCAAAAAGTTGTGTTTATGCAATGGGTCCTGTGGAAGATTTATTGAGATATGCATTAATCCTTGGGTGGAGAATCAGCACACTCCCCTTTTCTTATTTGGGTCTCCCTTTGGGGGCACCATACAAAAATAAAGAGGTTTGGAATCGAGTTTTACAAAGAATTCATTAAATGCTTACGGGATGGAAGTGGTTTCATCTCCAAAAAGGAGGAAGGGTTACACTAATTAAGTCTGTGCTTGCTAGCCTTCATACCTACTTTCTCTTCCTCGTTGTCATTCTATCTTCGGTTGCTAATGAGATTGAGAAACGCCAAAGAAACTTTATTTGGGGGAGAGGAAGGGAGGAATCATGATCGCACTTAGTGGCTTGGGAGGATGTTTGCAAACCAAAATGGAATGGGGGTCGTGGTTTTAAAAGGATTTTCAATGTGTACAAGGCTCTCTTGTCTAATGGTTGTGGTGCTTCGGGACTGAAAATGGGAGCCTTTGGAAACAAGTTATTGTGTCCAAATATGGTTTGGCTAATGCTTGGGAGACTCACATTCCCTCAACCTCTAATGGGGTTAGTTGTTGTAAAGGGATACTGCACTTGGCGAAGTGATGAGGCAACTTTACAGTGGCTTGAGAGAACTTACCGTCTTTGAAAGCCAAAGCGTAAGTCTATGGAAAATTGGAGGAGAACGCTTTGTTGTCCCACTTAACTTCAATTTTTATTTTGTGTTTTAGGGGTTTATTAGAGGGGAAATTAATGTAATGAGGCTTAAGTCATGGGAAGGGAGTATTTGTAATTTTTAGAAGTATTTAGCATGTTTTTTACAACTTGTTGGGGGGGTTTTTTAGTGCTGGCCGTACGACACATGTCTGGGGGTATTTTAGTCATCTTTTGGTATTTAATTAATTAGGTCTTTTATAAAAACTGGCCTTCTCTATTGTACCGTAGTTTTGGATTGATGAATAATAGTTGAAGAAGAGTCATACGGTTGGTGTGTTTCACCCAAGACCTTCACGTTAAAGGCGAGTTTCTTCTCTATCGTTCTCATCTTTTCTTTCCCTTTCTTCAATCTTCTTTAATCCTCTTCTTTACTTCTTGTATTCTTGATTTCTTTCTTTAATTTCCACTTTCTTTTAATTTAACTTTACTGTTTCCTTTATCTTCTTTCTCATTCTTTACTTGATTCTTGATATCATATTTCTTCTTGTTTTCTTGATTTTTTTCACTTTTGTTATTCTCTTGATTCAAGAATTACATTCTTGGCTTTCTTAAATTAATTATTAATTGATTAAATTAAATTATCCATTTTATTTAAATCAAGAAACTTATCTTAAATCAATCCCTTGATCCCTAACCAAGTTTCTAAGCCTAAATTCCCTAATTTATTGATTATTGAATCCTTAAATTAAGCCTAGCCGTGATTTTCTTTCTATATGACATTTGTAGCTTATCCCTAATTGTTGTGGGGTCCTTTTTAAAAGGGTATCCTACATCAAATTGGTATTAGAGCTTAAGGTTTTTCAGCCAATTCCTTTTTGTTGGGATCCTTTGTTGATAAAAGCTTAACTCATTCAATTCCAAAATCTACAATATTTGGATATTATCTATTTAGGGTCTATTTCTAGGCTTCTAAATCATTTTAGGGCCTACCCGCAAACTGTGGAACAGTCTCAAAACCATTTTTCATCAATTTTAGGGATTTCCCAAGACCCTAAAATTTTGGGGTTTTCTCCAAAGGGCCTCAGTTTGAGTAAGGACATCATTCGCTTATTCTCTTAAGACTCTATAATCTTGTTTGGGTTCTTTTCATTATTTTAGGGCTATCTTAAATCCTTTTGGGGTCTTTTTGAAAGGGTTTATATAACCCTAAACTATAGTTGTAGGGAAACTTGGTACAAGGTGGGAGCTCGTTTGCGGACCTAATTCCATTCTGCTTTCCCAAGTAGTGGGAAGTGCGTTTTCTTGAACCAATTGAAAGCTATTTAAGGAAACAAGTAGAAGCCTCTGAAGAAGTAAGTAAAAACGTTTGGAGAATTGACTGGGAAGCGATCCAATAAACAATTTTGTATTTTAGTTAAAGTAAATCCTATGTTGTTAGCATTAAATAAACTATTGTCTATGAGATTTAGTAAATGATTTTGTAGGAAGAAAGATTTAATATTGAATTTATTGTTTATATTATTTAATTCCAATCCAATAAAAAAGATTCTAATGGTTTTTATATAAGGTTTTCTATAGTCTGACTCTAAGATCTAAGTTATCAACAAAAAATCTTATGTATGGTAAAATCTAAGGTATGGTTATGGTTTGCATATTGATTTATATGTCATGATTCTTTGTTACTTGGTATAGCTTTTAGGTTTTTTTTTGTACTTTCTTTAAGTTTATTCAATCTATGGCATTATAGTTGAAATTATTAATTATACTTATAGTTATTTACTTTATTATTGTTTTTTCGCTTCTCACTTCACAAGGATTTATTTAACCTTGCTTCCCACTTCTCGCTTTTGCATTGCTTCCCGCTTTTGCTTCTCGCTCTGGTAACTATGCCCTAAACTCTTTGAGCAAGTCTTAAAATCTTGGTTGTGATCCTCAAAATTGTCATGGTCTATACTGTGAATACATTATCTAGTATTGTGGGCGGACAAGCAAATGAAATTCAAGCCACCAAACATGAAGTGGCACAGTTGACTGCTGGAGTGATAGGGTTTGAAGCTAAGATGGATACACAATTTGAGATTCAGTGTCTAGCAAAAGAGTTAATGCAAGTAATTGGTCCATCTAACTTTGTACCAGAAGTTGAGATTCCCTTTCAGAATGCCTCATTTACTATGCAGCGTGAGATGACACCTCCCAGGAAAGAGCAGGTACATTGAGAAATGACTGCATATTTCTACACATCATGAGATTGATAGATCCATTAGGGTAGATGTGCTAGAGTTCGATGGTGAGGGCATCATGTCAGATCTCCCAATCATGATCTAGAGGTTTAGAGGGATTTAGTATCCAAGACTAAAGAGGATCAATGTTGTAATTGCAAGGGCAATGAATATCATAAATCCCAATGTCTTAGCAAATTTATGGGGCTTGCAGAAAAGAAGCTTGTAGAGGAGAATGACTTGAAAGAAGTGTATGAACTGACGGAGGAGATTACCTTAGAAGCTGAAGCAATTGAGACAGAGGAGGCTAGGGAAAGGGCAGCCAAGGGATTCACAGGATTGATACACCCCATGTTCACTTTACAAAGGATGAGCCAAATGAAGTCCAAACTGAAGCCGAAGCGCACTATTTTTCCATGCTAGCCTGCACCACATGACGGAGTAGGGATTCTTGGGCCTCCACTCTAACTCAATGGGGTTGAGTTCTTTAAGAGGAGGAGAATTGATCCGACAGCTTTATAGTGGCCTGAGATAACTTACCTTCTTTGGAAGCCAAAGCCTAAGTTTATGGGAAATTGGAGGAGAACGCTTTGCTGTCCCACTTAATATCAATTTTTATAAGTATTTGGTATGTTTTTTTATAAGTTGTTAGTGGTTTTTTAGTGCTGGCCATACATCACATGTCTAGGGGTATTTTAGTCATCTTTTGGTATTTTATTAATTAGGT
>JAOXJP010032304.1:0-16766 GCA_025762735.1 Platanus orientalis | reverse complement strand
AGGTGATTTGATGTGGACGACAAGAAAAGACTTTGCATGTGCCACCACACAAGAGAGCAAGGTTCAAGTCTTGTGTCATGTATGAATTATTTTAGTTGTTTAAGGAGTGGGTTATTTTTGTAATAAGGCGAATAGTGCCAAGGGTTTAGGACTTTTGATTTCAAGGTTAGTTAAGGATTTTAGGCTAATCCCGATTTTGATGTTTAACCCACTTTTTCCAAGGTCAAAACTTGCATTTTTAGCTTGATTTTGGTGTCATTAGACAGATTATTCACTTACTTATCTAACGAGACCAAGATTGCACAAATCCGAGGTGATTTACGAAAGTTATGACCAAATTACTAGAGGGGATCAATAAGTGACGACAATTGACTTGGAGTCAACATAATGGGCCCCACAATGTGGCTGGTTGACAGCTTGGGTATCTCCATGTTTTGGCAACTTTACGATTAGGAAATTTTGGGATTTTAGCAATTATTAAATTTGGGAAAACTTGTGCATCAAGTTTTGTGTCTTTTAGTACGTGTAGGATTTTGAGTCATTATAGTAAATCTTAGTGTGCAAGTTTAGGTGTTATCAAGTTTCTTATACTTTCCATTTTTCAAAGCTTGTAAGCCTATTTAAAGACACCAAAGTCATTCAATAAATTCAGTGAAGAATAAACAAGTTTTTTGATGATTTAGGTGTTCCCAAGGTAAACCGTGGATCTAGTATCTCCTTCCCCATAGGGTGATGCCTCCTCTAAGGCTCCCCTTCTCCCTCCATCGTGAGTTGTAGCACCCTAGTGCACTCGTGAGTATCCACCTCACCCTCCCCCTTTCTTCCATCATCTTCTCTTTTTTCTCACCCTCTCTTTCTCATCTCAATCATCCTTCTTTTTCTCTTTAATTTCAAATATACTTACTGGTTTTTGTGTGTACAAGTTTCAAGTGGGATTGATGTTTATATAATTTCACTAAATCTTGTCTGTTTGACATGAAAATTTAATTGTAAAACCCTTGTGCATGTCAGAAAATATATGAAAAGTTTTGTAATTTTCTTACGCACAACCAAAGAGGTATTTTAATAATTTTGTGGGTTCTACCCAAAAATACCAAAATTGCCCTTTGGGCTTCTTTCTCTATTTTTTCTTTTTATTTTCTGTTCTATTTCATTCTAACCTCTATTCTATTATTCTATTTCTTGATTTCCCGTATTTTGTGGTTACTTGATTGCTTTAAGATTCAATTCTTGAATTTTTGCTTCCGCACTTTAAATCTAATCAGCGTTTAAGGGTTTTGAAATTATCCAACATCAAATTTTTGGTATCTTCCATTGTATGCTACATCAGGATTAGCAAAGGCACAGCCAACAAGATTTATTGCCTTGAGTTTTTTCCCCTCCATATAAAGCCCAAACAATAGTCGCATAAACATTATAAAACAAAACACAACTATTCCATCATGTTCTCTCTCCCTCAAACCACAGAGTTATGAGCTAGATAGTTCCTATCATGAAGAGGGTGGCCATTGTGTTGCTGCTTCATGAATCTATAGTACTAAGACTGAAGTCATCATGTAATGAAACATGGTCACTTCTTCACAATTCAAACTCATTTTTCGTTCAAGGTCTGATATTTAAAGGACAACAAAAATGTAGATTCACAACAATTGGAAGATGGTTTTTAGAATCACAAGGTTTCCATGAAGTGAATTGACATTGCCAAAATGTTTGGAAAACATGCATGAAAAGTAGAATTTTTGTTAAGAGCTGCACAGAATATCACTAATATTTGACTTTTCATCATATAACATAGATTCTTTTGCCAAATTAAGGAATATTTATATTCCCCTTGATTTTATCTTAAACTCTCCAAAAGCGTCTCAGCCAACCCACATTTTCATTTCACCTTGAATTTAATGGAAAACCAACCTTGGTCACTTATATGAAACTTCAGTCAGAACAGCAGTTTCTCTTCTTTTCTAATTTTTTTTTTATATTCTTAGTTAAGGTTGGAATATATAGGGAAGACCATGAGTTTGCAATGAAGTACATCATCAGCATAAGAGCTACAGGCCTACGTCCATTGTTTATGAAAAGCTTCTGCCAAAGCCTTCACTGTAAATTTTCATTGTACTT
This sequence comes from Platanus orientalis, assembly GCA_025762735.1. Taxonomy (NCBI): domain Eukaryota; kingdom Viridiplantae; phylum Streptophyta; class Magnoliopsida; order Proteales; family Platanaceae; genus Platanus; species Platanus orientalis. The sequence goes on along the minus strand of JAOXJP010032304.1, from coordinate 14,648 downwards.
CTTTTAGAAGAACACAAACATATTGGGCCAGCTGTGAAATGAAATTATACTCAAGCTTAAGTGGCACCATAAAATTTCAATATTCTACATCATATGGGAATGTTCTGCTGCAAGTACAATGGGAGGAATTTCCTAAATGTGCACCTCAATTAATACAACACTACCTTAGTTGAAACTTAGTAAAAGGTGAGTACTAATTCCCCCCCGCCCCAAGAGTTTCAGTTTCAGTGTGTCTGCCAATATTGATACTTATGGTAAGGAATAAAGAGTTTTGAAATTGCTCACTAATATTCAAGAAAATGCCAAAACAAGCATGAAGTGTACTACGAAGACCTAATACTACCTTCAAAAACACTTTGGAATATAAGAGAAAAGAAATATATATATATATATATCTGTGTGTGTGTGTGTGTGATGCAACAGCCATCCAATGGTTGGACTCCACATACCCTCTTTGGAGGCCCAAGGTCAAGCCTAATGCAAGACCTTGGAAGAGGGTCGGCGGGCCATGGTAGTTTAGTGTCTTCTTTTTCATTATTTTAGAAGTACTTTGGTAGGAATTTAGAGCCATAAAGGCTGATTTGTAATAAGAATTTCATGCCAAGGGGTTCATGTGTAATTAGAAGTAGTTTTAGATGTTATTGAAAGTTCTTTCAATTTTGTTTAAGAGGGCTGGTCGTACAGCCACTTAAATTAGGGGTTTATTGGACTCCTAATTGTTGAGATACATTACACGGAAGGTAGTATTGTCAGATGTATTATTTACATGTATGTGTACAGTATACCATACACTATGGCATACCATCTCTCTAAAAATAAATAAATAACTCGTATAGAGAGAATTGCTCTTTAATATGATTCCCAATATTCTTCTCTTCTCTCTCATCTCTCTATTCTCAATCGAAAACCCCAACTTCAACTTGATATCATTGCAGGAAAAGATCATCGAAGCAATCTGAAGCCAAAGAGGAATAGAAAGCAGGGCCAACGTCAGCCATACAGACCAGGCTGGGAGTAGGGTTTGGCTTGTTGTCTACTGAGGAGCATCATGCTTATTTTTGAATTTTTTGAAGCCTAGAAGTATTTGTTTTCAAACGTTTTTGTCTGGGAAAGGAAAAATCTCCAATTAAAATTGTAGTTGTTTTGGAGGATGATTCACAAAGGACAGGTCGGTTTCTAAAGATCTTTTCATTCAAGAGTGATTACACAAAGTTTGGTTGAGATTCAAGAGATCTACAAACGATCTCGTCAAACCAGGTTGATGCCACCCCTTCCTATTCATCGTTTCAGATTCTAGCATCAACCTTGATGCCTAAAATCCTTGAATAGTTCCCGTTTGATCCACTGAAAACTTGTGGGAGACATTAAACTACGGTGCGGAAGTTCTGCAACTACTTATTAGTCGGAGATGATTCGTGTCCTGACATATCTGATTTGATCCGAACTCTATTTTTGTTTAAACAACACCAATTATGTCAACAATAGTTGTATACGACGACCCTAACAATGATTAGGGTGTATTTAGTGTGTATCCACAGTTATTGGTGTAACTTGATCATGGTGTGTTAGTGTTGGGTATTACTCGATACATTAGAGTGTTGTTTAGCCAGGTCATATTAATCGCGTGAGGATAAATGGCGGTTGCTCTTGGATTAAATCATTTTTTTTTATAATTATGGATTAAATCATGTTAGAAGAAATTCAAAAGTCCAACCAGACTAATGGGAAATTGAACAAGAGTGACTTGGGAGGCTCCCTTGTTACTGGAGATTCCTCTCACGTCTAGATCACTACTGTGAAATTTGATGGCATAAATTATCTTTCTTGGTCCAAATTTGTTCTTATCTACATTCAAGGTAAAGACAAAAAAAACTATTTGATAGGTGAAATAGAAATTCCTCTTAAGGGTGATCCAAAGTATCGAAAGTGAAAGACAGAAAATGCTATGGTTATGGGCTGGTTCTTGAGCTCTATAAAACCAGAAATAAGTGACCACTATCTCTTCTTAGACACAATTCATCAAATCTGGGAATCTTTATCTCAGGCTTATTCACAGGTTGGACATGCAGCAAAGGTGCATGATCTGCGACAAATGATTGCATAGCTCAAACAAGGGGATCAGCCCCTAGCCATCTACTATGCTTCTTTGAAGAAGTGAGATGAACTAGATCATTATACATCATTCTGTCATGCCTGTACAAAGGATGTTTCAGCCTACAAGAAACATGCTAAGGAGATATAAGTATTTGAATTTCTAATTGATTTAAGTTCTAAATATGAGCATATTAAAGCCTAAATCCTGAATATAAACCTCATCATTAAATGAGATGTATGCATATGTTCACAAAGAAGAGGGACAACGAGGAGTGATGAATCTATCATCTATAATAGAAAAATCAGCATTTGTCTCATCCTCTAACTAGGGTGGCCATGACTCCTCTTGATGAGGTTGAATCAGCATTTGGCTCATCCTCTAACTGGGGTGGCCATGGCTCCTCTGGATGAGGTTGTGGTGGTCGTTTTGGTAATTCCTTGAATGATTGGGATCGTCTTAAGTGTGAGCATTGTGGTAGATCCAGACATACTAAGTACCAATGTTGGGATATGCATGGATGTCCATAGGATCTTCCTCCACGTCAACCACAATGAGGTATAGGCGATGGTAGATTTGGAGGTAATTGACCCAGTGCACACTCGGTAGCTTCCACAACTTTATAGCCTGTAGCTCGTCCACCTGCCTCTTTATCAAATGGTCATCTATCTAGGGAGGAAATTGAGGTATTCCATCGAATTGTTTCTTTACTTGATACTTCTTCAACATCTCCTACCTCATCATTTTTATCTTCAACTTCAAGTACATCTGCATCAGCCTTATCCGCGTTTGTTTCCACATCTCAAGACTCTTGGATCATTGATTCAGGAGCCTCCCACTACATGACTGGTATGTCCTCCCTCTTTAAATCTTATTATATCAGTTCTGGGAAAAACAAAGTTTGCATTGCGGATGTTCTTATTCATCTATTGTCAGGTATGGTGACATACCTGTCACTTCTCTATTGCTATCATTTATTCTTCATGTGCCTAACTTTACCTTGAACCTGTTATCCATTAGCCATCTAACCAAGAGTTTAAATTACAGTATTATTTTCTTCCCTTCTCATTAATTGTTTCTGGATTTGAAGACAAAGATGACTATTGGTATGGGGAATGAGATGGATGGTCTCTATCTCCTAGATTCCACCTCTCAGTCATCAATCGCATCTTCAGCAATAAATGACATCTCTCTTACTACCACAAATGAGTTGTTCCAGTAGCATCATCATCTTAGCCACCCATCTTTTTCCTTGTTAGAGAAACTTTTTCCTAAATTTCAATTTATTATAACTAATTTAATTATGAGCCTTGTTAATTGGAAAAACAGTAACGTTCAGTTCACCTATTAAGTAATAATAGAAGTTTGTCTTCATTTTCTATTGTTCACTCTGATGTGTGGGAGTTTTCCCCAATTACTTTTTTGTCAGGTTTTCGTACTTTGTTACTTTTGTGGATGATTACTCTTGGGTTACATGGGTGTACTTATTAATAAACAAAAGTGATGTGTGTACTGCATTTAAATCGTTTTATAATATGATCCACACACAGTTTGGCATTAAACTTTGTATTCTTCAATCCAATGATGGGGAAGAGTCTTTCCAACTCTCTTTTTTCATTTTTTGATGCTTTTGGAATTGTTCATCAAACCACTTGTCCAGGCACTCATGAGCAAAATGAGATTGTTGAGTGTAAAATTACACTTACTTGAGATTGCTCATGCATTCATATTCACGAGGAATGTGCATAAGACTTTTTGATCCGATTCCATTCAAACAACCACCTACCTCATGAACAAGATGCTCTCATGTGTACTCTCTTTAAAATCTCCAATTGGAATTCGATCACCTAGAACTCCTTTGTTCTCTCTTCCCCCAAAAAACACTTAGGTGTATTTGTTATGTGCACATATCTAAGTCTGATCGTAACAAGCTAGACCCCAAAGCACTTAAATGTGTCTTTCTGGGTTATTGTGTTGATTAGAAAATGTATAAATGTTTTCACCCACTTACCCATAGGAAGTTTGTTTGTCAGGATATGACATTTTTTGAATCTATTCATTTCTTTTCTTCAAGTAAGACATATCTTCAAGGGGAGGGTTTAGGTGAAGAGTTGTCTTCTTCTACAATTTCACTTCCTGTCTTATTTACTTTATTCCACTTTGATAGTAATGGTGTTAGTAGAAAGGAGACTGAACTTAAAGTATACACTCGAAGAAAGAAGCAAGGTGATTCAGATTAGCAAGAGCAAGAAGAGTTGAAGGATATCAAGAAGGGAATCCTAATCAGCGGAGTGACCAAAATCCTCGTGTACACATTCAAGAGTCTCCTTTGGATTCTATTCCCAAAACAGGTAACATGCCTCTCCCTTCTATGGTAGATGATTCTAACAGACCTATTGCTCTCTGAAAGGGTGTTAGATCATGTACACAACATCCCATATTGAACTTTGTTTTTTATCATGCCTTATCTTCTTATTTTCAAAACTATGTTGTTTCCTTGTCTTCAGACAACATTCTTCGCAGAGTATCAGAAGTTTTAGCACAGCTCTAATGGTGAACTGCTATGGAGGACGATATGAAAGCTCTACAAAAAAAAGACAGTAATTGGTTGACCTCCTAAGAGGAAAGATGACAGTTGGATGTAAGTGGGTATTCACTATGAAGCATAAACCTGATGGGTTAATTGACAAGTACAAGGCACGCTTAGCTGCAAAGGGATATACACAAACATTTAATATTGATTACCAAGAGACCTTTGCTCCCGTGGCAAAGATGAATTCAGTTCGAGTCCTAATCCCACTCCAATTTGATGTGAAGAATGCATTTTTATATGGAGATCTTGAAGAAGAGGTATAAATGGATAGACCACCTAGATTCCAAATGCTAGGTGCAAAAGGTAAAGTGTGTAGGCTGAAAAAGACACTTTATTGCTTAAAACAGTTGCCAAGAGTGTGGTTTCAAAGATTCCAAGCAACAATGATTACAAATGAGTATAAACAATGTTACGCCGATCATAAATTGTTTGTAAAAAGAATGGATAGAAATGTGACAACTCTTATTGTGTATGTGGATGATATTGTGATTATTGATAATGATGAAATGGAAATAGCACAACTTAAGAGCAAAGGAGTTTGAAATCAAGGATCTGGGCTCCCTTAAGTATTTAGTGGGGATTGAAGTGGCAAGGTCTAGATAAGGAATTTTTCTTTACCAAAGAAAATATGTTTTTGATCTACTAAAGGTCTCGGGAATGATGGGATGTAAACTATGTGCTACACCTATGGAAGTAAATCATAGATTGAAAGAAGGTGACAGTGAGAGGTTGATTGATACAAGTAGATATTAGCAACTTGTTGGACGTCTCATCTACTTATCCCTAACCATACCTGACATAGCTTATGTAGTGGGTGTGATTAGTCAGTTTATGCATGTTCCCACTCAGGCATGCATGAAAGATGCATATAGAGTTTTGAAATACCCAAAAGGGTGCCCAGGAGAAGGAATTATGTATAAAAAATATGATCATCAAAGAGTAGTTGTAGCAGCATATTCAGATGAAGATTGGGTCGGTTCCTTAACTGATCGAAGGTTAACCTCTAGGTATTGTTCCTTTGTTTAGGGCAATCTTGTTGCATGACGTAACAAGAAACAATCGGTGGTCGCGAGGTCCAGTGCTAAAGTAGAATTTTGTTCTATAGCCAATGGGATTTGTGAACTCTTATGGTTAAAGAAGTTACTTAGTGAATTGGGATTTCCTGTGAAGGGTCCAATGAATCTCTTTTGTGATAATAAGGCAGCCATCAACATTGCACATGATCCAATACAACACGATAGAACAAAGCATGTTGAGATTGATCAATATTTTATCAAGGACCATAACAAGTCTGGTTGTATTTGCATTCCTTTTGTTCAGATGAAGTATCAACTTACAGATATCTTCACAAAGGAGTTAAGTAGTGTACATTTTTCATATATTGTAAACAAGCTAGAAATGATAGATAGCTATCTATGGAAGGTACTATTGTCAAATGTATTATATACATGTATGTGTACAATATACCATACAGTGTGGTATACCATCTCTCTACAAATAAATAAATAACACATATAGAGAGAACTGCTCTCTTATACGATTCCCAATATTCTTCTCTTCTCTTCTATCTCATCTCTCTTTATTCTCAGTTGAAAACCCCAACTTCAACTAATTTCAACTCTAATCACATTAGGAGTTGACAATAATGAAAGTATTTTTGAAGTCCATGAATGTGATGAGTGCTCCCTCTCTCTCTCTTCTCTCTCTCGGCTAAGGTAATTTCATCTTCTTCCTTGTTTATTCTTTTCTCTCTTAATTAATCTTGTTGTTTTTCTGTATTTATTGCCCTGTTATTGCAATTTTGAGTTCAAGATTCATTAAAGAATCATTCTTTATTGTTTCTTGAATCTGAAAATTTGCAAACAGAAAATCTTTATCATCTTCTTCTGTTTTCTAATCAAGAAACCTTTAAAATCTGTCATCCTTAACCTTTAAACCTTAATCCCATCTTCTTTAATTCGTAACTTGATCAAGAACCCCGATTCCCCATCAATTTCTTTTTTTTTTCAAGAAAATCCTTCTCAAGAAAACCCCAAACCTGTGGCCATATCAAGAACCTCTCTTCTTAAGAAAACATAAAACAGGGTAATCTATACCTGCGGCTCTATTAACCACCCCAGAACTGCTGTTCTTTGACAGCAAACAGAGAACCCAAGCATTACCCATCAGCCCTCCTTGACTAAAAAAAAAGAAGAGATATTTGTATATATATCTAGCATGTTATTATCCTATTTCTACCCTTTTCTTGCCCTTTCCTAAGCCGCCTTCTCATCCCACACTTTGCTAAAAATGTCCAAACCAATTCCCTAAAGCCTACAACCCTTAATTGGTGATTGTTGAATCCCTAAATTGATCTTAAATTAGAATCATATTTCTTTGTCACGTTTGTAGCTTATTTAGGGGCCTTTCCAAAAGGTACCCCTACATCAAAGTGTGTGTGTATACGCATGTATGTATGTAGTAGAACCTCTATAAATCAATACCCTCTTGGCTGATGCTATCCTATAAAATTAAATTAGTTAATGAACTATACAAGCACTAAATTTGAAAACACTAACTAATAAAGATGATTAGAACAACAATGTACCATTGTTCTTTCATCTACCATCACACCCTCTTTAGTGAAAATTGTCTAAACCATAGTTATCATAGTGAGAAGCAAAACCAAGAAGTAGGAAGCGAGGTTCAATAAATCCTTGGGAAACTAGAAGTGTGAAACAATTAATAAGCAACTGGGGAGTGAGCACAAAGTGATTATGAGGCGAGTAAAGTGCATTTTGGAAGCAATTTCAAAACAATTAGAAAAAATATTATGAAATGATTAGGAAATGAAATGAAAATAATAGGTTGATAGGTGATACTATCGATGTCGTATATGGTATCAAAGATGAGTGAAATCAGAGGAGAGAAGAAGAGGAAGAAGAAGAAAAACAATACGTATGAGGCTGAATATTGTATAGAGAGATTAGGTTTTCCTCAATACGACTTATTGTATTTATGTATATGTGTATATAGATTATAGACACAAAACTAAGGTGAGTGTGTAAATTTAAACACTTCTATGACTTATTTTGTTATATGTAAGGGTATATACTCCTAATATCCAGGATGTGCATCTATGTATATACCCTTACATATAACCCCCTTATTACATTTATACCCTTCTACATCAATAAATACCCATATTGTTGACACTCCCCCTCAAGCTAGCATGTAGACATTCTGCATGCCGAGCTTAGATACAATTGCACTAAACCAAGGTGAGGATGAACCCTTAGCAAAGATATCAGCAAGCCGATCTCTTTGTCCGTACATAGAGAGTGCAGAGTAGTCCGGATTGAAGCTTCTCTTTAATAAAATGGCGATCAACTTTAATGTGTTTGGTCCGGTCATGATACACTAAATTATGGGCTATATTGATAGTTGCCTTGTTATCACAATAAAGTCTTCAATGGTGCACGAATATGGAATCCAAAATCTATAAGCATACCTCTGATCCACAACAACTCACAAATACCATTAGCCATGGAAGAAAACTCTGCTTCAGCACTAGAACAAGCAACCACTAGTTGCCTCTTACTCCTCCACGTAACCAAATTTCCACAACAAATGTGCAATATCCTGAAGTTGACCTTCTATCTTATTCTGATCTGGCCCAGCTTGGTCCGGTCATACTACACTGAATTATGGGCTATATTGATGGCAGCCTTGTTATCACAATAAAATCTCATTAGTGAGCGAATATGGAAGCCAAAATCTATAAGCATACCTCAGATCCACAACAATTCACAAATACCATTAGCCATGGAGTGAAACTCTACTTCAACACTAGAACGAGCAACCATTGGTTGCCTCTTATTCCATGTAACCAAATTTCCACCAACAAACATGCAATATCCCGAGGTTGACCTTCTATCTTATACTGATTTGGCCCAGTTTGCATCAGTATACCCCTCAACTCGGATTGTATTAGTCTTCCCATAAAGCAGCCCCATGCATGGATTCCTTTTTAAAAACCTCAAGATTCTGTAAGCAACTTATAAGTGTAATGTGGTGGGTCCAGGCATAAACTGACTAACAAGTCCACGACATAAGATATGTCCGATCTAGTTAGGGAAAGATATATCAACTTCCCGACCAATCTCTAGTACCTTTCAACATCTGCAAGTCTTTCACCATCATCTTCTCTCAGTTTACAATTAGGATCAATTGGAATTTCAAATGGCCTACAACCCAGCATGCTAACTTCATCAAGAATATCTAACACATACTTTCTTTGAGATAGAAACACTCCCCTTTTTTAACGAAGTACTTTTATTCCAAGGAAATAGTGTAGTGGGCCTAGACCTTTTATTTCGAACTGTTGGCTGAGATACTTTTTTAATTGCTCTACTTCATCAAGATAATAGCAAAATGGAGAGGACAAGAGTCTTTGAACTCCTTGCTAGCTTGAATATTGAGTATGAGCAGGTCCGGATTCACTTACTTGCCCGTGAGGCAAACCCTACTTTGTCCAAAGTGTACACTCATCTCCATCGAGAAGAGCGACATTGTAGTGCAATGTTATAGGCCCCTAGGATTGAGCAATTTGTCTTGGTTTCTTCCTCACAGGGAGGACGCCGTAGTGGTTCTGGTGGTGGTAAAGGTAAAGGTCGTACCAATTTTTTGTCTAATGATCATGACAAGCTTAAGTGTGAACAAAGCAGCCACTTTTTCCACACAAAGGAGAATTCCTGGGATTTGTATGGTAAACCCCCTCCTTTACGTGAAGGCATGGGTGGTCTTTGTGGTAGTTTTCATGGTGGCTTTCGAGGGGGTAAAGGTGGTCTCCCTAATTGAACTACTTCTACCGATGCTCAGGCAACCCCACCTACAGTTGACACAGATGGCCTCAGATTTACTAAGGACACAGACACTCTTAGATGTATGATGGCCCAGCATTAGACTTCTACTGCTTCCACTTCATCTTTTGCCCAATTAGGTACACACACTTCTACTTTCAATGCATCCCTCTCAACATCTAGCCCCTCTTGGATCATTCTGCTTAAGACTACATGATAGGTAATTCTACCTTGTTCACATCCTTTAGTGTTTGTTCTGGTCAACAAAAAATGCAAACAACAAATGGTTCCTTATCCTCCATTACAGGGAAAGGGTCCATCACAGTCACTCCTATGAATTTATCTTTTGTCCTTCATGTCCCTAACCTTGCTTTAAACTTGATGTCTGTTAGCTATATTACCAACTCTCTTAACTGCAGTGTCACATTTTTTTTCCTTTCTATTTTGCCTGTTTCAAGACTTGGTGACGAAGAAAATTATTGGTAAAGGACATGAGGAAGGAGGACCATACCAGCTTGTTGTGGACTCACCTACATCATCCCCAATTCAACAGTTGTAGTTACCAATATCAGCTTTAATTTGTGGAGAGATCACAATTTTACAATGGCACCATCGACTTAGACATTCTTCTCCCATCAACTTAGACATCCTTCTCTTTTTACTTTAAGAAAAACTATTTCCATTGTTTCGTCTTTTTCTTCTATGGACCTTTTTTGTGATGTTTGGGAGTTAACTAAACAGTATCATAGTTCTAAGCCCTTGAATAATAATAAAAGTGTCTCCTTTTAATGTGGTACATTCTAATGTGTGGGGACCAGCCCCTATTACTTCTTTATTTGGTTTTTGCTATTTTGTTACATTTGTTCATGACTTTTCCAAGGCTACTTAGGTATTTTGTCTTCTAACTTTTAAATAAAATGGTAGAAACACAATTTGATACCAAACTAAAAATTCTACATTCTAATAATGTCATAATGGTGGAGAATATGTGATGAGGACATCCTGTCACGTGACAGCCTCAAGCCCTTAGGACGTATCACCATAAGAGGAGGGTCCCACTAACACTTTGGATCGAGTAGAGGACCACATGTTATAGTGGGAGGTGACTTGGAGCATCATCGACACCAATTTTTATGTGTGTAGGCATGTGGACCCCACATGTGATTTGGTGGGGCCTACACACGGAGACACATGGCATGCTATTGAGTTCGGTTTATTAGTTTTTTTTTAGGATTTTATTTATTGTTTTATTAAAAATATATTTTTTAATTGTTTTTAGCTTGGGACATGAGAGGGATTATTGGATTGCCTAAGAGGGGGTATTTTGGTCTTTGCCAATTTATTGTGCAATTAAGCAACTCACGATTGTGAGATGAGAGAGGGCGGTTTTCTTGTTTCTATTTCCTTCCTTTGGGATTATTACATTAGGTGGAAGCATAGTTATCAAAGTGAGAAGCGAAAGCGGAAAGCAATGCAAAAGCAGGAAGCGGGAAGCGAGACTCAATAAATCCTCGTTAAGCAAGAAGCGTAAACCAATTAACAAACATTTGGAGAATGGGTAAAATGTGATTGGGAAACAAGTAAAGTACAATATGAAAATAACTTCAAACCATTAGAAAAAAATGTTATGAAATGACTATTAAACGAAATGAAAATAATAGGTGAATAAATGATTACAAGTAGGTAGTAATAAAGAAGAAGTTTACAACCAATAAGTACTTGTACAATAATTGATTAGTAGTAGAAAGTAAATAACAATAATTTATGATCAATAATTTCAAGTACAATACAATAGAGTGAATAAACTTAATAAAGTAGTAAAAAACCTAAAATCTATGCTATGTAAATAACAAAGAAACATGACATATAAATCAATCTGCAAACCACTTGTTATTAGTAAGATCGATCAACTATAAAGATTCAAATAAGATGGTTTTTATACAAGGTATTTTATAGTTGGGATACTAAATCATTTATTTTTAGAAAATCATTAACAAATTTCATAGATAATATTTTATTCAATACCAACAACATAGGATTTACATTAAATAAAATATATTTTGTTTCCTATATTGTTTCCCAATCGATTGTATAGATGTTTCTATTTGCTTTCTCTAAAGGCTTCCACTTGCTTCTCTAATCACTTCACCGTGCTTTCCACATTTGAGAAGTGTGCTTCCCACGTTTGGGAAGCGTGCTTCCCACTATTTGGGGAAGCAGTTTGGAATTAGCTTCCCAAACGAGCTTCCCACCTTATACCAAGCTTCCATTCAACTATGCACCCACTTACATCCAACTAACTTCTTTCCTCTGGGAAGCTTAACTAGGTCCCACGTATTTTTATTTCCAGTGTCATCATCTCCTCAGTCATTGCAGTTTTCCATTTGGGTTCCTTTAATGCCCCAGATACACTGCAGGGAATAGTAACAGCAGACAAAGCTACAAAAAAGACACGAAATGTTGGAGATAAGGTATTATAAGATACAAAGTTTGACAAAGGGTGTTGTGTGTAGGATCTCACACCATTCCTGTGAGCTATAGGTTAGTTAAGATCATCAGAACACTGAAAATGAGAGAGTGAAGATGGACAACCATTACCTGAATTAAGACTAGGTGCTGAAGTCGACTCGCGGAGAGGGTTATGAAAAGGTAAGTTGTGTATACCTCCCTCTTCTTGCTCTCCATGTTTTTTTCTTCTCGTGTACACTTTAATTCTGCTATCCTCTTATTTCTAGTACTCCCTTGTCCATCAAAGTGGTATGAGGGGACAAGAATGGGAACAGGTAAGGGTAGCTCTTCATCAGTACCAGGTACGTGCTCCCCCTGAAGAGATGTTTCGCTTGAAGCAAAGAATGGAACAAATTTGAAAAATGTGACATCACGAGAGACAAAAAAATGACGAGAGGGTGGATGGAGACATTTGTACACCTTTTGATTGACCCCATAACCCAAAAAGACACATTTAATGGCTTTGGGATCCAATTTGGTACAATCAAGTTTAGGAGCATAAACATAACACACACAACCAAAGGTTTTGGGTGGTAGGGAAAACAAGGGAGAACCAGACACAAGAATTTCCAGAGGACATTTATGAGAAAGGATACGAGTAGGCATTCGATTCATGAGGTAGATTGCAATAAGAATAGCCTTAGACCAAAAAGTCTACGGCACAATCATGGTGAACGTGATGGCCAGAGCAATTTCTAATAAATGATGATTTTTCCTTTCAGCTACCCCATTGTTTAGGAGTGCTTGAATAGGTGGTTTGGTGAACAATGCCAAGCACATCAAGAAAGGAAGTAAAATCCTGGGATAGGTACTCCCCACCATTATTAGATCTTAGAATTTTAATGTGTGTATTGAATTAGGTAGAAACCATGGAGTGAAAGGATTGAAACGCTGCAAATACATCACTCTTATGTTTTAACAAGTAAACCTAGGCAGTCCGAGAATAGTCATCCGCAAAAGTCACAAAGTATCTAAAACCAGAGAGAAAAGTAGTAGGGGAAGGACCCCATACATCAGAATGCACAAGTTGAAATGGGACAAAACTTTTGTCTATTACTGATTGGATAAACCAATCTACAATGTTTAGCCAATTGACAAGGTTCACATAAAAAATGAAAAATTGGAAATGGTCAAGTAAAGAAACATTTTCATTAGGACATAAAAAGATAAATGACCCAAGTGGTGATGCTAAACGAGCAACTCATCTGTTTTGGAAGAAATAACCCTCTTTATTGTAGACGAAACAACTAGCAATGGTGAATCCAAGAGATATAGACCATCCTTCTCATGCCCCAAACCAATTATCTTCCTCGTCACCATGTCCTAAAACACACAATGAGAAGGAAAAAAAAGAACACAACAGTTAAGACTTTTGGTAATATGACTAATGGACAATAGATTTAAAGTAAAGTTGGGAACATGCAAGACAGATGATAAATTTAAATTAGGAGTAACAGGAATGGTCCCTTGACCAACAACAAAGGAAAGAGATCCATCAGCAATGCGGACCTTATCTCTACCTGAACAAGTCTGATATGAGGTAAAGAGGGAGGACATACTAGTCATGTGGTGAGAGGCTCCTAAATCTATAATCCAAGAGCTAGAGGGACTGGAAGTAGAGGCAGACAATGCTGAGGCCGATGCACCTGAGTAGGCAAATGAAGACGTGGGGCTAGTGGAAGAGTGATCTAGCTGAGAGACGAATTGACGAAATGCCTCAATTTCATCTCTAGAGAGATCTCTCTGGTAGGGCATACAGGGAGAGGAATTGGGTACCATCTCTGTATTGGTGGAAGAAGTAGAGTTAGTAGTCATACAGGTACCTCCAAATCGGCCACCACCCCGACCACTACCTGAGCCTCATTGAAATCCACAAGTGGAAAAATCATTGGGACTCCCATGAAGCTCCCAACACTGTTCCTTGGTGTGTCTATACCTACCACAGTGCTCACACTTGAGTTTGTCCTTGTCATCAGCTGAGGACATTAGTCTGCCACCACGACCATGCTATGAGTTTCCACCTCTACCTCCTTTGATGGTGGTGAAAATGAGTACAGATTTTTCAAATGTGGGAGGTAAATTCATCACTCCTTGATGCCACTCCTCTCTATGAACATGAGCATATACTTCACTCAGTGAGGGTAAAAGATCTTAAGCAAGAATAAGATCCCGGACTTGTTCAAACTTAGAGTTGAGACCGGCCAAAAACTCAAAGATCTGAATATTTTCCACATGCTTCTGATACTCAATAGTATCCTTCACACATGTTGGATGATAGGTGGTATAGTGTTCGAATTCGTCCCATAGCTTCTGCAAAGAAACGTAATAAAGAGCAAGTGGCTACCCATTTTGCTTGAATTGGGATATCGGCATAATTCGTACACCTTTGATGTGTGGCCAAGTTCAGAATTTGATTTTGCCAAGGCATCCCAAATCTAAGAGGCAGTCTCCAAGAAAAGGTAATGGTCACTAATATCTGGCTTCATGGAGCCCAACAACTAACCCTTCACCATAGCATTCTCAGTCTTCCAGGGCCGATACTTGGGATCTGTCTTATCCGGTTTCTCAACTTCCCCTGTTAGATAATCTTCTTTGTCTTTGCCTTCAATATAAA
>JAOXJP010032293.1:0-16766 GCA_025762735.1 Platanus orientalis | reverse complement strand
ATGATAAATTAAAATTGGATATCCTAGTCCACCCCCCCCCTCTAGGATAACCTTCTAGGAATTTCATGGTCCTTCCTAAGTAGGGAACCACTTTCCTATTTGAGGGTCCTTGGTTCATATAGGTAGAATAACTTTCAACACCAATTCCCCTTCGTAGAATGCCTTAGCCTTTACCTTTTTATTGTAAGCTTTGGCTACTCTTTGCTTTTGTAGCATGATTGAATTAAGAGCTTTGACCCTTGTCTCATCAAGGTCATTTAGCTCAAACATCATAGCTTCCTCGTGATCGATATGACTTAGGTTATTTTGTCTAGCTACCCTTAGTGATTATACCATGATTTCTAAAAGTAAAACTGCATCATGCCCATATACCAATTCATATGGCGTGATCCTAGTACTTGACCTTTTTGATATTCAATACGCCTATACTATATTAGACAACAGTTCATCCCAATCTGAGGTATTATTATCAACCATTTTTTGCAGATTGTTCTTAATAATTGTGTTAGTTGATTCAGCCTACCCATTTGCTTGGGCATAAAAAGGAGTTGAGTTTAGGATTGTATATCCATAATCTCGAGCAAACTCCTACATCCGAACTCTGTTGAATATTATCCCCTAATTGACTATAATAGATTGAGGAATTTCATATCAATGTATTATCATTTCTTTTATGAAACAAATTACATCCATTTCGGTGACATCTCGATATGGTCTACATTCAATCCATTTCGTGAAGTAGTCTATTGCAATCAAAATAAAGTAATTCCTTTTGTTCGATGTGAGCTTGACTTTGCCTATCATGTCGATAGCCCATCCTCTGAAGGGCCATGTCTTCACAATAAAATGTAGGTTGGCAGTAAGGGCCTGAGGTATTGACCCATGTCTTTAACAAGCTTCATAGCCTTGGTCATAATAGATACAATCTTGTAAGAGGGTTAGCCAATAGTATCCATATCAACAAAACAACCATCTCATTTTTATGCCTAACTAGTAAGCCCCACAGATTCCTTCATGGACTTTTTTCATTGCGAGCTTGGCCTCATCAGATCCTGGGCACTTAAGTAATAAACTATCAGCTCCTCGTTTGAAGAGTTCTGGGGGTTCTCCAAATAAAAGGTATCTCATTTCTTTAAGTTTCAAGGAATTATTCACCTTTTATTGGGATTTCTTAGGTATTGAATGATTGGTTCTCTCCAATCATTTTCTTTTTCCCCTTCGATGTCCAAAGGAAGGATATCGATTTGAGAAGCTTTGTCCACTACTGAAGTTTCACCCTCAAAATCTAAATAACTATTACGACAAATATCTTCAGTAATGGTTGAACCTATTTTGTATCCTGAGGTTGTTTACGCCATTAATTTTTCCCTTTGGTTTAAACTTTGAGGTATACATTTCATAGTGACCCCATCAAACATTTTTAATAAGTTCTTGACCCTATCGTTGTAAAGTATCAAAGTTGGGTTAATGCATTTGTAATCTTCCATAGTATAGTTTAGCACCAACTGTGAATCTCCATAGACCTCAAGGAATCATGCCCTTAAATCTTTCAAGATCTCGAGCCCTTGAATGAGAGCTTCGTTCATAACTTGGTTGTTGGTGAATTCCCCATCAAGTTTAAAGCTAAATTCCGTGATCGTCCCTCTCGAGGACTGGATGACAACTCCTATACCTAGATCCTTGCTTGGTCCTGGATCCATCAAAATACAATTTCCATAGTGTGAGGCTGATATAATCATCATCAACTTCCACATGAACTGACTGACATGGGTGGTCAGCTAAAAAATTTGCTAAAGCTTAGCCTTTTTTTACTACTTTTTGTGAGACATATACGAGGTTGAACTCAAGGAATGCTAAACTCCATTTCCAAATTCTACCTTTATAGGCCATGATAACATATATTTAACAACATCAGTTTGAGTTACAATGTACACAACATGTGATAAAAGATAATGTCTTTATTTCACTAATGTAAAGTATAAGGCTAGACATAGTTTTTTTGTCATTAAGTAGTTGCATTTTTCTTTCTACAAGACTTGACTTAGATAAAACATTGATTGCTCATGGCCATCTTCAATGTCTTAGGCCAGTAGGCTCGCAATCTAGTCCTCAGTGGCTGAGATATATATTTTCAAGGGTTTGTCTCTTCTAGGCGACATCAACACAAGTGGCCTCGAGGGGAAGAACTCCTCTTGTCCTAGTGGCATTGCTAAAGACCATAGATGGACACATCTATTAATACTAAATCATGATCAACTTTTGATAGCATCTTCATCATGGAGATAGGCAGTATATTCCCAGTTGCTCCATTATCAATTAAGACTATTTACAGGTTAACCCTCCACATGTACCTCGATGTACAATGGTTTCAAATGTTGGGTCATACCTTTGGAAGGTTTGTCAAAAGAAAGTTTACCTGTTATTTCCTTCCTCTCTGCCACTAGTTCAACTTGCTTCAAGGCTTCATCCTCGAGTTTAACTGCAATAGGTTTTTTAATGATGATCTCCTAAAGTTCTTTCTCGACTTCAGAGATCTGGTCTTGTTGAGCTTCAAAATCAAAGGCAAGGTGAATATCATGTTGCAATCAACCATCCTTTCAGGGTAGCCACCAAAGTGAATTATGGTTGTATTGCCAATGTCACTTCATGGATCATTAGTGACCGATTCTGATGGTGTAAAAGAGTCTATGAACAGTCCTTCCTCATTACCAAAGTCTCCAAAGTCATCCTTGCCAGAAGGTAAATCTTCTATGTCTGCCTAGGAAAGATGCTCATGTTGTTGAGTCTTTCGCCCATTTTCTTGGACAGCCGGTGGTGCTTTTTCAAGTCTATCATGGTTTGCCTTCTTGGCCCTTTTAGGCTTTCAAGCAATGAGAATGTGCACTATTTAAGGTTCTTGATTGTCAACTATATTAAGAATGGGATAACATCCCCTCTTGAGCTTCTTATGTGCCTTCTTACCTAGTTCATCCTCAGATGACACCTCAACCTGGCTGGTAAGTTGGCACGGATCGAGTTTCTTGTGCCTTTCATTCCTCTGGGTGCTTCTTGTTGTGACCCTAACCTCTGATCCAGATTTTGGATCTGGTCTACCTGTCAAGTGATGACCTACTATCTAAGCCATCTCCTCTTTTGGGTTTTGGTCATGGATGGAAATTCAAGGTTGTATCCATATTTGTGTACACTCTGAATATGAAGTTTATGGGTTGGTGAGGTTAACATCACCCATCTATCAGGGTTCACTTGAGGTGGCTTAATCATCATCAAGGGCTGGTGAACCTCATGTTGTGGTTCTCTTCCCATCCAAGGCTTATGCACATATTGCCCCCTTTCTGTTGCCTATTTGTTCGATTGTCAATGTGGGGTCCTAATCCCCATCGTCTATCGAGGAGTCTTTCTTCTCTTTTTGGTGGGCTCTATAAACTAAAGGACTTCTCGTTCCTTCTTTGGAGCTGCCACCATAAGCCTGGCCATTATCTGGCCACACTTATCGCATAAACAGAAATCATCTTCGTTGACTTCATCCTTATCACCATTGTTATTGAGTTCAGACTCCCACGCCATTGCCTCGTGAAATTCGACTATGGATTTTTCATTAACGGCCATTCTTGGAGTCCTTTCTAAAGTCGAGGACCCTGGTGATGAAGCTTGAGCAATCAAGTGTTGTCCTGTAAAAGTTACAACACCTGTGAGCATGATATCCTTATACATTTTCTTGACATTTGGTTCTTTATCATTCGAGGTCCAATTTACAATGACCACATTAACATCCACCAATTTTGGAAAGGGATTTGTACCAACCTCCATGGCCTCGGTTTGTCAGGGAATCGAAGCAACTTTTTGTTGATTCTTTCCTGGATAACATTACAAAACACTATACATTTGTTTGTCAAATGTGTAAAGGAATTATGCCATTTGCAGTAATTCCTTTCAAGCAATTCCCCATGAGTTGGAATATTATGTCTTCCTACTAACTTGATTTGTTTGGCCTTGCACAGCTGATCAAATAACTGATCTTCCCTGTTTAAGTCGAAGGAATAATTTTTCATGGCTAACGTTGGCCGATTTGACTCTTAGGCTTGTGTGTCCTTCCTAGCCAAAGCATCACAGGTAAATAGTTTGTTTCCTATAAATTGTGCCAAGTCAACCTCATAGTTTGGGTCTTGGTAGTAAGTCCTATACAATGCATTACGTAGTTGATTTTCTTCTCTCAAAATACTCTTATATCGAGTGGCCATTTCTGATAATTCAAACAAGTTAAAGAAAGTCATTTCTTCAAACTTTTTACTTAGTTCAAAATTGAGACCATCTTGAGCAAGTTTAACAAACTTGACTTTGAGTAAGCCACTAAGGCATCTCGATTTTGCCTATTTGAACTGCATAATGAGCTGTTTAGCGGTTTACTCTAACTGTTGTTTTAACCTTGCCAAATTGGCCATTGGTGGCCCCAGATCTGCCCGAGTAAAGTGGGACTATAATTTTTCTTACATCTCTTCCTAACTTTGGATCGAGTTGGGTGGAAGGTTCGTATACCAGGTTAGGGAACAACCTGAGTTTGTAATAGCCATAGTTAGAGAATTCTCCTCATTATGTGGTGAAGCGGTTGATGTGTTCCATAGTCGTCTTACTATCCTCCCTTGACAAGGTAGAAAAATCAAGTATCTTGTACCCTCGAGGGAACTCGTAGTCCCTATTGATTTACTCAGGGTATGGATTTCTGTATGCCAACCGTCTAGTCCACCTAAGGCTAGGCCCATACAATTCCTCGAGGACACTGATAACCTGCTCTCAAGGATTCTGGGTATATCCCTGTGATACTGTGTTGTATGGTTGCCCCTAGGCTAGATGAGCCCTTTGATATGGTGGAGACTGTATGTTAAATCCTATGCTTGTACCACCATACTCGTCATTGTTTGGGAAAGGATTACCCCAATAAGTTGGTGGGTCGTGCCTTCTATTGGGCAAAGGATTTGGCCATGCATACCCATATCCATTGGCATTTTTTCCATGGAAAGGATTGACCCAATAATTTGGTGGGTCTTGACTTTTGTTAGGTGGAGGACCTAGCCCTGGATGCCCATACCCATTAGCATTTTGATCGAAATGATCATCTCGATATGCTTATTAGGTCTTTTGGTCAAAATAACCATTTCTACCATTATGTTGGTCTTGTCCCTTATTTTAGGATGCCCATTGCTCATATCAAGGCATTCCATTTGACTCAAATGTAGGGTTCTCACGAACCTCGATCCTTTCAGGCCCTCCTGGCATACTCGATCCAGCAGGATAACCTATAAAGTCTTGATTTCTCTGTTCTGATCCCCCTGTTTAAACCATAACTGGCTCATTATGGGTTGGCTCAGAGAAACCTTCGACTCTTAGCCCTCCTGGGTAATTAGGGGGTCTATCTTGCCCATAGATCCTATTCGAGGTCTCAGGATATCTGATCCACCAGTCACCCCTCTACTTCTAGTATCGAGGTATTGATTGGACCGGACATTCTCTACGATAGGTTGGAGCACTTTTAGTAAGACATCAACCAAGATATCTGGCATCATCTAGAACCCTTTCTCGACTTTCTAAGTGAGATCATCAAGTTTTCCTTCGAGGTTCTAAGACGATTCATTTGTCTCGTTTCCACTCAAGTTGACATGTTGTTTTTCCTTTCTAGGTGGCATTTTGAAAACCTTCCACCGTGTTTGCCAAACTATTGGTGTCAACAATTATTTTTTAATAAGGGTCAAACCCGCTAGGATTTTCCAATTCAGATTATCAAAAGGATTGGGTTCGGTAATGCTTGTAGACCGAGAACTTAAACAACGAAACAATGCCAATCAATTTGATAAAAGATATAGCTTTCATTACCTAAAACAAAGCATACAATGTGAATTGTAAATATACTTTCGAACAGACAGACTAGACTGATGTTCTTCTCCTACAACCAAGGGAAACTCTGTTGAATCTGGTTTTACGATACAATCAACTCGCCTGATAAAGAACTTCGAACAATTACAGGATTTAACTAGACTAAATCTACTACTACTGCTAACCTACGATGAAAAATAAAAGTATTGTTGATGTGTTTGATGATCCCTATTCTTCCATCGTCTTCTCCATTTTTAGAAATCCTTCAATGGAGCCATTGTTCCTTTCCACGTTTATTCATAACCATTTTTTAGTTTGAATCATGGGTTTCCCATTTGCTAACTGGTTTGCCCATTATTTTTATGTGGGACAGTTGTCAATCGTTGTTGTGTTTTACCTCCTTCACCTTCCATCCAACGTGGCATGCCCTATGACTGCCCATCGAACCATTACTTGATTCCACTTGTCATTTATTGACTAGCGGAATTCAAATTATGGCTAAACAACAAGCTCCAGCTGAGTAGGAAAAGAGGTTTGAGCAAGGTGCAGTATCAAAGAGGGCAAAGAGTTTTGAGGTTTTCACCAAAGTGGAAGATAGATTTGTAGACAATGGGGGGGGTTTCGTAGAAGAATAACAAGACGGATTTTGCGGTTTGCATGCTATTGGGTTGCTTTTCTAGTAAGAGAAGGGCTACAACGGTGACATGCGAAGCAAAGGGATAGAGAGAGGATCTTGTGAGAGAGAGCGCCTGGGATCATTTTCATAGAAGAGGAAAATCAAAGAGGGTGGGAGTGTGGCACCTGTAAGAGAGAGAGAGAGAGAGAGAGAGAGAGAGAGAGAGAGAGAGAGAGAGATATTTAAAAGCAAGGAACAACTGTCCCAGGATAACGAGTGTGAAAGTGAAGATCTAATTGAGTGCTCAGTTGCCTCAAGTGTGGCAACAACAACTAATTCAACCCTTTTCTTATTTCAGTTCAATTTTTATTTTATTTTTGGTAAGGCCACTTGGGCCTACTAATGCCACATAGGGTGAACCCGTACAACCACTAGTAGGGAGGGACAAGTGTCACCCAATCCATTGGGGATGTTGCCCAAGGGATTTGAACATTATTGAATTAATAAAAAGATTCCACATTTTCTTTTGTTTATTCTGTTGATTCTATGAGTTTGTGGCAAGGTAGGCTAAGATATGTTAATTATCCTATATGAAGAAAATGGAACAATTAGGTTTAATCTCAAACATATTTGATAAGAAAACATATAAGTATAAAAAATGCATAAAATCAAAATACACTAAAAAGAAATCAAAACTAGTAAATATAACTTATACATAATGGCATAGGGGATATAAAAAAGGGAGAAGATTCATGTCCAGGATTCGGTGTCCAGGGCACTAGGTGACTTCATTTGGAATAAAATGGGAGGGAATTTGAAATTTCATCTAACCCCTGCCCATTTTATTCTATATGAAGTCACCTAGTGTCTTAGATAGAACATCTATTTCCTATAAAAAAAAATCATAAAACAAGAGGAGGAAAAAGACTTTATATAACCTTAATTAATGATTATTCTTGCTTCACAAAACTTTATTTATTAAGAAATAAAGAGGAAGCTGAAAATACATTCACTAAGTATCTAAATGAAGTAGAAAATTAATTAGAAAATAAAATTAAAAGACTTAGAACAGATAAATGTGGAGAATATGATTCCAATCTCTTTAAAGGTTACTGTGAGTCTTAAGGGATAACATATGAAACAAATGCATGGGCTGAGCAAGACTCGTATCAGACATATACAATTTGAACCAAGTATGAGTATTCTTGGACCTGGCTTGGACCTAAGCCTTTGGAGCTCTAATTTAAATAGATAATAAGAGGTTCTATCCCTAAAGGCCCATCTGGTTGCCTCAAAAGGGAGGTCTTATATTCTTGAGACTGTCCTTTTCTAGGTGTCTGGTTACTAAGAATAAGAAATTCTCATTTTCAAGATTTTTTTACGCAACTACCTATTTTCTCGTAAGGAGCCAAAAACTTGTCTGAAAATCCTCACTTTCTTGTGAAAATGGATATTGACTTTTATTGTCATGGCAACCTAACAATAATAGAAAAAGGAATGAAAATTGCATATCTTTTCTTTTATTTTCTTGTGTAATTTTCTTTTCTTTCTCTTCTTTATATTTTTCTATTTAATTCAAGGTAACCAGATAGGGCCAATATATCATTGAATGACACTTTTAGAGTGGATCGGAAGTGTATGTCTACCAACTAAACAAAACGTATGAATATGTTTGAAACCATCCAAAAGGATGCCACGGTGATTTAGTGTTGAAAAATCCTTTTAGATATCCTAAATTAGGTGTATTGCATCACACATAGAAGGGACTAACGGGCTACCTTGGTCAGAGTGTATTCATGCTAGCGTTGAACTAGTGGTGTAATTGAGCTGGGTGTGAGGCAGGCTACGTAGTTAGGCACAGGCCCATTATAGCGGAAAAGCAAATTACGCTCCAAGCCTTCCTAGTAGGTTTGCAGGTTGGGCCATATGTTCTAAATTGGGGCTAAACCATTTTGGAAAATTCTAAGCCAATCCTAGAACAATAATTTGATTGGCCTATGATTAAACCGATATCCGGTCGAATGGAGCTGCTGTTAGTTCAGACCTATAACAAAAGGGTGGGAATAAGAACCGACTAGACCACCTGAGCCCGGATCCTCTGCTGTTAGTTAGGCTGTCCTGCGGTAGCATATACCTTTTAGGTGAATGGATAAAACATGCTCACCTTAACGAATGCAAACCACTGTTTTTTGTCAGGAGGCGGGCACATCAGTGCCGAAAAGTGAATATGTGTCCCCCAAAAAAGTGAAAATCACTTTTCAACGCTGATGTGTCCACCCCTAACAAGGAGCAGTGATGAGCTTTTGTTAAGGGAAGCACTCATAAACCAATCCCACCTTTTAGGGGATACGTGTGCATTTGGGACTGTTGCAAAAAGTCCCACTCACTGACTCACAGGAGAGGATCCTTTTTGGCCAGTGGCACCCATTAAGTCTCTCTCTCTCTCTTGCTCATATGTGTGTGCAGTTTTTTTTTCTTGGAAAAGTATATCCTACACTAAAATTTGTCTGTCCTCCTGGGTCCCCACACCACAAGTTGACACATGTTTTTGTATTTTTAATTTGGTGCATGTTTTTAGGTATTGCTTTTTTATTATTATTTTTATGGATCTAACAGATCTTTGTTTGGGTTTGGGTACCTACTTTTTGGGATGTCACATTACCTCCAAAAAGTGATTTGATTCCCCACTGTGTGGGGGCGATATCCTCTATGTCACCCCCCCTCTGCAACGCTCGGGAGCCAAGACAGAGGGGGGGAATCAATTCACTTTTTGGGGGCTGAAGTGACAACTCCAAAAGTGAATTGATTCCCCCCTCTGCCTCAACCCTCGCATCACAGAGGGGGGAGTCACAGAAAATATCAGACCGCCTATGTGGCCTTTGAGTGCCTCACAAAGGGGGTGGCTTAGAGGATCTCAACCCTGATCCAATGGGCTGAAATCATTTATGCCACTCCCCTGATGGAACACTTAGGGGGGAATCAATTCACTTTTTGGAGATTTTTTATTCCCTTCATGAGTGTTCCATAGGGGGAGTGGTGTAGATGATTTCAAGCCCGATCCAATAAGACAACTGGAAGGAGATTATGTATTTTTTTGGTTTGGCAATGATAAGAGTATACGTCAGCCATTTTACCTGTGTAAACAAGAAGAGGTTAGGTTGTTAGGAGTCCTATAAACAGTAGTGTTAGTTATCAAGAGAATCTGATATAAAACAGTTTATGATTCTATATATAGTGATTGTCAGGTATTGTGAAGGTGCACTAGCCATCTCCTCATTTGTGACTGTTCTCTCTTCTTGCTTCTGCTTCCTCTTGCCTTCACCTCTTCTTATCTTCTCCGAGTATTCTTCATTTTATTAGAGCCTGGAAAGCTCAGGTTGTGATCTTCTTCCGCTGTTCGTTTTGTAGCCTAAATTTGTTCACAAAGTACTTCAACTCGACGTGTTTAATTCCAAAGATCATACTTTGGATCTATTCAAGATTCAATTCTCAAACTTGCAACATAGAAGTTTCTCTTACGCCTGATTGTTGCATCAAATAGCCGGAACACTCTTAGCGATGGATAATAGTGTTGCCTCGGCTCAGTCTGGATCCTCTAGTTTGTTATCAACCTTTGAATTAACGTCTTCTTCTTTGAACATTGGTTTGTTCTCTATAAATCTTGCAAAGTCCTTTGTTTCCAACTTCGCTGCTATAGTTACAATGAAACTCTTAACACAAATTTGTTTAAAGTGGAAGTCTCAATTTCTTGTTGCCTTTAAAGCACATAAGACTCTATCATCTACTTGTTTTTGAACCTCCTCCTGAGGTAATCTTGATCTCAAATGGTATTTCGGTTTAAAATCTTGAGTTTCTTGAGTGGGAATTGTTGGACAAGTAGCTTTTAAGCTACATATTTGCTTCAGTAATAGAGGTTATTCTACCCTACATACTTGAGTTCCAAATCTCTAAAGAATCCTGGACTGCGCTTGAGCACAAATTTTCTTCCATGTCTCAGAAGAACATTCTCCAGCTTAAGAGCAAAATCCAAAACTTTAAGAAAGGTGGATAATCAATATCCGACTATCTTCAATAGCTGAAAAAGGTGATTGATATGCTTGCCTCAGTCTCATCTCCTCTTGAATAGGAATATATAATTCTTTATATCCTGAAGAGTTTGCCAGCTTAATATAACTTGTTCAAAACCATTATAAGAGCTAGATCGCATCCTATATCAGTCATCGATCTTCAAGAGCTACTCCTTATTGAAGACCAGCAACTCGAGTCGGCATCTTTAATCTCTTCTCAAGAGCATTAGTTCTCATCCTCTGCTTTTATTGCTTCACAAAAGACAAAAGGTAGAGATTCCAGCACAGGAGTTTCCAATGATCAGAATACTGAGTACAAAGGTAGATGTGGACGCAAACGTGGATGTGTTTGCTTCAATCAACCTAAACCGTTTTGCCAAATTTGTTATAAACAAGGGACTTGGCTTATGGGTGCTACTATTGTATGGGGCCTGAAATCCTCTACGCCACCCCCCTTGTGAGATGGATCCCACGTTTCAGAAGCCTTACTACAATTTTACACAACATCCTACTGGTCATCAACATCCCGTGTTTGCTCCAATTAATCATCATTTTATATCAGCTCCTCCAACTTATTTGGCGCATGGTACCTATCCTGCTTATTATATGCCTCATCCTGCACCAACTCCAACATTCAATACCTTAGGTTCACCTCATGACTTTTACTCAGTTCGGAAAAGATAAAACGGACCAAACTTGGTATTTTTATAGTAGAGCAAGTAACCATATAATGTTAGACCTTTCGAATCTTTCTCTTCATTCAACATACAAAGGCCCTGATAAGGTGACGGTGGGCAATGGAGATGCACTCCCTACATAACATACTGGGTTAGAGATTTCAATAAATCTGTATGATTTCAAATTTAAGAATGTTCTACATGTCCCTAGAGTCTCGGCTAATTTATTGTCTGCCAATCAACTTACCAGTGATAAGAACTGCATGGTCTGTTTCGACGCTGAAAATGTATTTGTTCATGACAAGCATGCGAGGAAACTAATGTTTTGTGAGTTTAATGAGAGCGGTATTTACCCACTGTCAAACACTACCGTGGGCAACTCGTCACCTGTGTCTTATCACAGCGGAAGTCATGTTGGGTCCATTTGGCATAATCGGTTGGGCCACCTGGCGATTCGAACTCTGAATACTATTTTTTAATATGAAACTTTCCTGTAATAAAACTTTCATTTGTAACTCCTGTGATAAAGCTAAATCACATAGAACTTCTTTACCCCTGCCTGTAACTAATAGTACTACCTTTATAGTTGATTCATAGTGATGTCTGGGGTCCGGCTAAGACAGCCACAGCCTCAGGATTTAGATACTATCTTTTACTGCTTGATGATTACTCATGGTTTTCGTGGTTGTTCTTATTGAGAAATAAATTAGATGTGTTTTTAGTCTTTACTAATTTTCAAAGATAGGTTGAGAACTTATTCTCTACAACAATCAAAGTCCTACGAATAGATGGAGGGGGAGAGTTTGTTAACACTGGTTTTAAGAGTTTGTGTTTTGATAAAGGCATTATACATCAAAGTGTGAGTCCCTATACCCCTGAACAAAATGGGGTGGTCGAACATAAACATCAACATGTCATGGAAACCATAATTGCACTTCTCTAGACTACATATATGCCAATGGAATTTTAGGGGGGAAACAGTCTTAACGACCGTTTATTTGATTAATCGCATGCCTACTCAAGTTTTACAAGGTGACTCACCTTTTTCCAAACTCTTTCAATGCTTACTGGATTATTCCTTTTTGTGTGTTTTTGGGAGTAGTTGCTACCCTTGGCTTAGAACTTACAACTCTACTAAACTTTAACCAAAGATCTACATAGTCTGTCTTCATCGGTTATTCCTACAATACCAAGGCCTATCGATGTTTGGATTAGGAGTCTGGTAAAGTATATACCAACAGACATGTTCAACTTATTATTTTTTGGTGATAGAAACAAAACAAAAGATGATTAGTAGTCTAGTGGTTAGGACAATAGGCTTTACTTCAAGTAACCAGAGTTTAAATCTTCATAAAAGTTGTTTTTCATCCTTTAATAATTTAGAAAATCGGGTCCAAAAGATGGTCCAACCGGCCTAGTTGGACAGTTCAACAGAAAACCTGCCGGGTATATATGGGTTTCTTTGGGTTTATAACAAAAACGATTCAAATAGAAACCCAAACTAGTTGAGGTGCTGGGTCACCAGTCTATCAGTCCGGTCCATGTTTAATAATTATGCAATTAACACCCAATTAAGGGTTTGAAAAGATTCAACCTCTAAATCTATAAATATATTCCCATAAACACAAAAAATGGAACTTTGGTAGAAGACTTCAATCAAGAGTGCTATAGAGACAGAAAAGCTCAAAAACTTTTCTATAGCTCTCCATATACTTGAAGATCTTCGGCATACTTTTCAGTTTTCTGTGCTAACCACAGTTTACGCTCAGAGAAAAGAAGTTTCCTTGCCACAGTTTATGCTCAGAGAGAAGAAGTTTCCTTGCATTTTAGAAAGACGCTGTAAATCTAGCTCTAAGAACATGATTCATGGTAGTTCTCTCCTTTTATGATCAAGTGTGAAGCCCTGAGACGAAGCTGGGTCATCCACGATCAAGCACCATCAACACTTGAATCCAAGAAACACATTGTCAGGCCCTTGGAATCCGTTGACAAAAATCAGAGGTTTACTCTTTTTATACAAGAATGTAAAACCAAAGAGATTGTATCCCTTTCATTTATTGAATTTGTTGTATATTTTTCATGTTGCGCATTTGCACATGAAATTAGTGTCAACAAAGTGGCAAAGCCTTATTTAATGGAGTAACCACGTAACTATCACCACAAGTGGTCATTATCACATGCTTTTATAGAATTCTGTCACCCAATAGAAAAAAACACGACACACCATTTTGATACCAGAAAAACCAGCTGCCTTTGCCAAGACCTCCAATTCCTTCTCTGTCCTCTCCTTTGCTCCTTGGTGTTGAGCCATCATAATCAGGTCCATGTGGCAGAGATTTTTCGCAACTAAATTAGTCTCAGGGGCCATAGGATGAATTCCATCCACAATAACCACCTTTCCATGATCCGGTAGTGCTTTATAGCAGTTTTTCAACAACTTCAAGCAATGGTCATCATCCCAATCATGAAGTATTCCCTACAAGTTTTTAGGAGAAAAAAAAACCATGATCACATGAACTCTGCTAAAATACGTTACAAAGTTTTTTTAAAACATGTTAATTTTTAATGCTATGACAAGAACAAGAGGGTCACGGAAATTAATCATTCAAGAAAAGGATGCACCCAAGAAATACAAACTTGCCTTCATAAAAAGGACTTCCCCTTTTGGAACACTTTCAAACATATCTCCTGAAATATGCTTTACACCTGCAACAAAAATGTTCTTAATAATCATGACTAATCAAATTCAGCCAAAAATAAAGAAAAGAACAGAAGGCAAAATTAATAATAATAATAATAAAAAAAAAAAAAAACAACCTACAGCCCATCATATACCATAGTAAAATGGTCATTAAATACAGACAATGACCTCACAACTAAAATCGTTTATCCGATGTTTGAATTACAAAACTTGTTGCTTACAAAACGACTTATGCCATTGGAAAATATATTCCTAGACAAGATATCCATACCAGGATACGTTGGCGCATTTTGTATCACATGAGGCAAATCAAAGTTAATGCCCTTAATTGTTGGGTACCTGGAAGTGATCAAATTAATTGTCGCTCCAATTCCGCCAGCAACATCAACGACCACTTTCACGTCATGAAAACCCTCGTACGTCTCAAGAAAGTTCTTCATGCCTAAGGAGGTGTAGTTGAACATAGCGTCATTGAAGACCTTATTGAATCTTGGGTCAAATTCAGTGTACTCATACGATTTCATTCCCAAGGCCATGTTAAATGCAGTTCCTCCCTCTAGACCTGCGTCTTTCAAGTAGTGCCTACAAATTAATCGAGCATCAAGATGAAGCAAAACAACAAATAATTAACAAATCTAAAAACATATTATATATATATATATATATATATATACTAATTGTTAAATATAGTTAATATTCTCTTTCCTTCTCTTTTTAACGGTTAGTCAACAACCCATTGGGCTGGTCGTTTACTGTGGTTCGTCTAACAGAATCTTTAATATTCTTGCCAGTGCTAGGGAAGGCAAGACAAGAAGGATGATAGATTAGGGTGATTAATCTAGACAAGCAGGATCATCGGTTACCTTCGGCACCACAAATTCCATGATCAAATCTTTGGAAACTCAAGACTTTCTTATCGTATTTGGGTTCCCAGCAGCTAAACGGTGAGTTCCTGGCCATGGAGTTTGTGGTGCCAAGGGTAACTTGTGGTTTTTAAAAGTAATTTAATAATTAATTTTGATAACTTTTTGTGGTGTCACATGTATTTACTTACCAGCTCTCCATGAAGACCTTATCCTGAAAAAGAAGCAATACAGGAGACCATGAAACTCCATCTTGGTTTTTAACAAAAGACATGCTGATGGGTGCCAAACCATATGACCTTTGGATTTGGGCATCTTCATCGGTAATGAGAGAGCAAGTGAGCAAAGAATAGCTAGCTAGAAGACGCAGAATGCGGTCGAGCATAGCAGGGGCGTCTGAATTTTTTGTAGGGAGATGAGATGCGATTTCTGAAGAGGAGAGGTGCGCCCCTGGTCCTGCTTTAGCAATGATCTCGAACACATCAAGCTCGATGGCGGCTTTAAATACCATAGGGACGATTGATGCGCTCGCCAGTTGCATGCCGAACAAGGAAATTTCTTCATTTTCCTTGGAGGTTTTAGCTTGGTTTCCAATCGAAAACATGTTGGCAAAATGGTGTGATTTGGTTAAGTGCAATGGTTGGACTTTGAGAATGATTAGGATGAAGCTTTTCTATAGTGAAAGAATCTTATATAATAGATCATTTGAGTCGAAATTTACTGTTAATGAATAGACCAATAATATTTATTTATTTACAGGTGCTTCTAATCTTCTATTATCCATTAATATGTCAATAAAATCACCGACTTCAACTATAAATAAGATGGAACGCATCTAAGTTTGTTGGTTCAACCTTTCTACCCACAATTTAAACATTGAGCAATATTTTTCTTTGTGGTTGTTTTTTATTTTCTCCCCATATTTATTCATTTACAGAATTTTCTGGTGGATGACACGCCAAGAACAAAAAAATTAAATAAAAGATCACGCCTAAACGTGGCCAAGAAAAAAATATAAAATAAAAGATCACGCCTAAACGTGGTCAAGAAAAAAAATAATAATAAAAGATCACGCCTAAACGTACTAATTACGCATGGGTGTGCTATTTACATCCAAATGCAATCAGCTTGAATCATTTCTTTCAACCTAACTCCGGACCTTAAATACATGTCTTTGGTGAGACGCCCTTAATGGGGAGAGCCGTATCCTCTGCACTAAGGGTACTGCGTGCTGCCATGAGCCCAGCCACAAAGGAGGTGGGGCCTTGCAAAGAGTGTATGACCACATCTCCCACCGTCTTTGTGTCTGGGCTCATGGCCACATTCCCCACCGTCTTTGTGTCTGGGCTCATGGCGGTGCACAGTACCCTCGGTGCAGAAGATATGAGTCCCCTTAATGATGAACAAGGGACACGGGACAAGTTATGGAGTTGTTTTGACCATTCAATGGGTCATGTAGACCATTACCAATATATTGCCAACACCCTTAAATAAAGCAGTTACCATCTCTCTTAAAACCCTAAGGTAAATATAAGAGAGAGTTTATATGAAAACAAATCCCTGCAACAAGCTTAAATAACATTAAACGGAAACTGCCTTCAAAAAACAACAACTGGTTAAAAGTGGGCTTCTAATATTTATTTACAGGTGCTTCTAATCTTTTATTATCCATTAATATGTCAATGAAATCACGGACTTCAACTATAAAAAAGATGGAAGGCATCTAAGTTTGTTTGTTCAACCTTTTTACCCACAATTTAAACATTGAACAATATTTTTCTTTGTGGTTGTTTTTTATTTTCACCCCATATTTATTTATTTACAGAATTTTCTGGTGGGTGAACAGGATTCATGTAGCCGACCCCAAATAGTTGGGATAAGGCTGTTTGTTGTTATTGTTGTTGTTGTCTTCTGGTGGGTGACATTGACACACGCCAAGAACAAATAAATAAATAAATAAAAGATCATGCCTAAATG